>APFE030338410.1:60699-85900 GCA_000404065.3 Pinus taeda | reverse complement strand
AATACATCCGATTGCAATACCTCATTCCACGTACGTGAGTATATCGTAGCTCGTCCACGTACCTTCGAGTATATAGGGCAGTGTTACAGTACGTAAAGTATATGGGAATGCTCTCACTGTGCGGTTTTGCATTAGACAGTGCTTATACAGATTGGGCCTCCACGTACCTTTGGGTATATATGGGAGGACAACACTAGGTTGCTATCTATCCTTAGGTAACTGAGTTGGTTGCCTTGTACATTGTGATACACTGAACACAACTTTTGGGGAGATTGCATACCCATACTTCTTGGTTCACCAGGAGGTATTTTGTAGTTCATAGTTGCTTGGTAAACCTTTTGCCTAGATTACCCCTTTTTGTTTATTTATTTTTTGATAATAAAATTAATCAGCAATCGTGGAGGAACATCAACCCTTACCCCGTCATTCGCGGAGAACAACGAGTAAACCGCCTTTGCTGCCCGAAGCTACACCTATTCGGTCAAAGTGGTCTTGTTTAACTGAGTCAAGTACATCAAGAACTCCTAGTTCTTCATCTGAATTACCTGAATCGTCTATTTTGGTAAGTACTGAGACTCCAGTTACTCCAACCATTTCTGGTACATATGTTTCTGAAGAAGAAGTTTCACAATTACCTGAGGACATTAGCATTGATCCTAGTGAAACAGTAACAGAAGTTGTTCAACAACAATTTGATCCTCAACTTGAAGTTGCTCAACAATAAATTACTTCTGAACTTGAATCAGTTCAACTAGAAGTTAATCTAGAACTAATCACAGTTCAAACAGAAGTTACATCTGAACTTGAAGTTGTTCAAAAACCTCTTTCTGAAATTGTCGTTCTTTTACCCGAACATTTGGATTTCGAATTTGAACATTTAAAAGTTGTTACTTTACCGGAAGACGATCAACCGATTACCCCTTAGACATCAGTAACTACTGAAACTTCCACTTTATCAACACCAGAAGTCTTTTACGGACCAGATGGTGAAGTTCTTCCTCCTGGTTTAATTGCTATTAAGGAAGAATTGGAAGAAGATTCTACACCTGGAACCCCATTCCACTTTGGAACTAGGCTTTATCTTTACCCTCATACTCCTCATTTTACTGCTCCGTCGATTCCTTAGGACAACTTTTGGGTCAGTTAACTATGGTTGAACAACCGTCAACATCCCAGGTTGTATCATCTGATGCAGTTGCAGCAGAATCTTTTGTTGCAACCTCTTCGATGTTTTCTACCACACCTGAGTCGCACCTATATGGTGAATTGTTTGTCCTGGTTATTACCAATCTTTATCTGGAACCCACTCATGGGTTGCTTCTACACCATGGTCATCACCCATATCCTCAACCGGAATTCTACCTGGTTCTTCTTTAACGAGAACTCAACAATTTGATCCTGCATATCAATATCAAGCTAGGAAATCTAGTCAACAAAGACCTACATATCCATTAAATACTGGATTGCCGCCATATGGAGAGAAATATGCTTATTCACCTTATCCTCCTTATGGAGGACCATCATATGGTAGTATCCCGCAGTATTCAGGTCAGCCTGGAATTTGAGTTTGTCAATGGCAACCAACAATGCCAGTGCAACCAAGGCTTGTGTATCCAACACAACCAATGCAAACTGTGTAAGCTATTCCTACTACACCTGTTGTTACTATTGTACCATAGTCACAAGTTCAAACCGTTGTATCTTAGCTGGTACAAACTAGTCCTTCTACCTCGCAACCACAAGTTTTGGATCAAGAAGTTCAAGTTTCTCAGGTTGTTGTACAACAGCCACTTGTGTTCGGGGTGCAACAACCTCACCGTTAGTATACCCTTATCTAGACTGACTTAAGATTACACTGGTATAGTTTATTCACAACCTGGCCAACCTTTCATTGCTGGCAACAACAACTGTTAAATCAACGACAGTTGTACCAACAACAACAACAGTTGATTCAACAACTGTGGCAACCCCAATTTCAACAACCTCAATTCCAACAATTCCAACCCCAATTTGGACTTGCCCAACAGGCTCAACTTGGGTTTGGACAGTATCAAGCTTACTAAGGTCCTGGTCAACAAGGCTTTGTAGGTTATGGACAACCACAAATTCAACCTGGTTATCAACAACCACCTTATGCCAGATTTGTTCAATAACAACCTTATCAAGGTTACCAAATGTAGATGCCTTATGTTGGTATGCAAAGACCTATTGCTCGGGCAATTCCATCATATCCTGGGTATGCTCAACCTGACCTGAATCAACAATTGCCATTTGTAGCAACTTTAGAATTACCAGATTTAAATCAACTCACTAATGATCCAATCTTATGTGCACCTTGGTGGCTGGTGATTCCATATAAGTTACCTTCTGACATTCCAAAATTCAATGGAAATCCCAAAGAAGACCCATCAAATCATGTCATGACCTTTCATTTGTGGTGTTCATCAAACTCCTTAAATGATGATTCTGTTAGACTCTGTCTTTTCCAAAGAATGCTTACTGGTTCGGCTGCTAAGTGGTACATTGAGTTACCACAAGCTTCTTTCAACAACTTTACAACTTTATCCACCACAGTTTTGACCCACTTTGAGTTACCTATTAGATACGAGACTAGAACGGAACTCCTAACCAACTTTAAACAGACTACTGCTACCCATATATCAGATCATATTCATGAGTGGCAGCGTCGTCGTCGAATGGTTAAGACATATGTTCCTGATCAGCTTTTGGCCGAGTGGTTCATAAAATCCTTGTTCCCATCAATCACCGAGGAAGTGGCGAAAGGTGGAGTTGTAACAGAAGGGCAAGTAATTGCTCGTGCCCAATACTTAGATTTGATTTACACACAATCTGGCACGCTCTACGACAAGATTCCTAATGCACCCAGACCAGCTTTCACTGTTCATCCTCCTCCACAATCGAGTAAGGACTCTTATGCCGGTGATGGTGTGATCAGTTCTTCGAGCATGCAAATAGCAGGAAGACCATCTGGTGAAACTCTTGACATTACCAATCAAACTACCAATGCATCAGAAAACACTCTTGCCTCTGAATTTAATGTCATGCCGTCTGACAAAGGAAAAAATCAAAAGCAACCAGGAGGCAAGAAAAAGGGGAAAAACAAGAAGAAACAAGATAATTCCCCTCAAGAGAAATCATCTGATTCCTCTACTTTGGCAAGGAAACCTCGTTATCCATGTCTAATCTGTAATGACGAACATTTTACAAGAGATTGTCCACACCACTCAGAAGTCTCTAAACTTCTAAAGACTTCTAACACATCTACAGTGTTGACTGATCTGTTTCCAAACTCGGAGACACATTTGGTTGTGATAGACCATGCTTCCACCTCCCAAGTACTCATGTTATCCATCACAAAGCCACAAAATGAAGTTTTGGTGTCGACGAGAAATAAAGATTACGGAAATCCACCGCCATCGTCGAATAATCAGGCCACTGATCAACCTAATCCTTTGACTTCGACTTCATCTGAAAATATTCCACCACCTATTGCACCAGAATTGACAATAAAACCACCAAAGGGAGTTGTGCATAAATCAACATTTAACCCTCGAGCTTGAGCAGCTCAGAACTATAACATAGTGGAAGATCTTGCTCAATCACCTTTCGCTATGTCGACACTCGAGGTGTTACAAAACTGTCCCTCCCAGAAGCAGGCTTTACTTTAAGAAATTGGCGAAATAGACCCTATGGATTCCAATCTTGTGGTTTTTAACTATGCGGGATATACACCATAGTTACCAATGCAGTTAGCTTTCCTAATTCAAGTAAAAGCTCTCAATAAAAATGTTCACCGAACTATTATTGACGAGGGGGCATCTACTTGCATTATGTCAATGAGTTGCTCGAAAGCACTTGGTTCACCGCCGTTGTCACGATCACCAACCACGTTAAACACTTTTGACGGACGAACATATACTCCTTGTGGGATTTTCACTAACCTGCAAATCGAACCAGGGGGCAAAAAAATTACTGTTGAAGTTGAGGTAGTTGACGGACCCCTCGATTACAACATTTTACTAGGAAGGCCATGGGTATATGCTATGGCTATTGTGGTTTCCACGTACTTTCTTACTATTGCATTCCCTCATAAGGGTGGAATCACAGTTATCAATCAGCTTGCCTTCTTTGCCAATTCACAGGCTACAGGAAGCATTCCATTGGTACACGGACCCCTGTTGTCACTTCAAAGTGTTGGAGTAGGTCTCTTTAAAGATCCTTCCCTAATGGGTACTTTTACACTACCGTCGCCATCTGATTTGGCGGAAGTGGCAAGAGTAGAGACTTGCAACATGATTTCCTCCACCTCATCTGATTTAAGGAGGATTACCCATAATTCTGAAGTTGATAGTAATATTGAGGTTATGCCACTAAGCCCCATTGAGCTAGCATAGCAATCAATTTTTTTGGCTTATGCGGCAAACCCAAATCCACATTCACCAATTGTATGGGTAGATCATCCGTTAGGATATGGTACTTCTTTGGATCCTTTCTCACGTATACATTCTACGGATGAAGGAATCGTCCAATCAATGATGATAGGAGAAGAACCTTGGGAAGATTATCATCATCATTCCCATCTTCTGGATGACATCAAAGATTATTCAAATGAACAAAACCACCCTTCAGTTGTTGATTTCCTTTCGAATTCAATTTTCATAGACACAGTAGAATTTGAGCGAAACCTGTCAAATATTGAAGAAACGATTTCTATTAATATTTCGACCAAACCTAATGTTGTAGAGAACATTCATGTTAGAAATCTCGTTCTCCATCAAAACTCGATAGTTACCGTACTCTCTTTCATGAATTTCGAGATATATTTGCATGGTCTTACGAGGAGATGCCAGGTAATGACTTTAGTATTGTTGAATACAAAATCAAAATATACCATGATGTCAAGCCAGTACGACAACGGATTCGACTTGTTCATCCAAAGAAAGCCGCTGCAATTAAAGCAGAAGTTGAAAAACTTTTACATGATGGTTTCATTTACCTTGTACCTCTTACTCATTGGGTTTCCAACATAATTCCTATCATGAAGAAACAAGGGAAAATTTGAGTGTGAGTCGATTATAGGGATGTAAATCAGGCATGTCCAAAGGACAATTATCCTACTCCTTTTATCGACCAGATTATTGACGAATATGCTGGATGTGAAATATTCTCATTTATGGATGGTTTTTTCGGCTACAATCAAATCAATATCCACCCACATGACAAATCTAAAACAACTTTTTTTTGTCCATGGGGCACATTTGCATATAGGAAACTCCCATTCGGTTTGAAGAATGCAGGGGCCACATTTCAGAGGGCAATGGGCTATGCCTTCCATGACATCAAACACTTTGTTCAACCTTACCTTGACGATTTACCTGCTCATTCATGAAAGTGGACTGATCACCCGCAACATTTGAGAGCAATATTTTTACGGTGCCGACACTACAAGATACGACTCAATCCACACAAATGTGTGTTTTGTGTTGGTTCTGGTCAACTGCTTGGATTTGTAGTGTCTAGAGAGGGGATTCGACTCGATCCATTAAAGGTTCAGGAAATTTTTGATTTGTCTCCACCTTCAAATCTTTTACAATTATAGAGACACCAAGGGAAGGCTAATTTTCTGAGGAGGTTCATTCCTAATTACGCTAAGATGGCTAAAGGTTTTATGCATCTTTTGAAAAAGGAGATACCCTTCCATTGGGATCAAGTTGTGCAAGCTTCCTTTGATGCTCTTAAAGATAACTTGATTAGAGCTTCATTAATGTACTCTCCAAATGATCAAAATGACTATTACCTGTATCTCGCTGTTGTAGATATAACCATTGGCATGGTTTTAGTCCAAGAGGAAAACGAGATTACAAATCTAATTTATTATTTGAGTTGCAATATCAATGATACAGAAAGTAAGTACTCTTGTGTCGAGAAAGCAGCTTTGGCAGCTATGCAAGCTGTTCAAAGATTTCGCCATTACATCCTGCTCCGGAAAACTACTGTCATTTCGGATTGCAACCCTATGACATACATTTTGTCACATCAATTGCTAGGGGGAAAATACTCCAAATGGATAGTCATTTTGCAAGAGTTTGATCTGGAATTCATTAATTCCAAATCAAATAAATCTCTAGTTTTCGCAGAGTTAATTAGCGACCATCCCTCGACCTAAATTGATTCAACATTTGAACCATCAATTTTGGATGAGTCTCTGTTTCTGATATCGTCATCTGATGCATGGTATGGAGATATACTGATCTATCTCCAGACCCAAACTTTCTGGTCTGATACCTCTCGCTCGCAACAACGACGTATTCGATAGCCAAAGATTATCTGATCATTGGTGACACTCTTCACCGTCGCGGTATTAATACGCTTTTACGGAGGTGCCTCACGCATGAGGAAGTCGAGAAAGCATTGAATGATTGCCATTCAGGTGCTTGTGGTGGACACTTATCTGGATATGCAATTGCACAAAGAATTCTCTGTGTCGGTTACTTTTGGCCAACTATATTCAAAGATTGTATTATTGTTGTCAGAAGTTGTCACGCATGCCAGATATATGACCGAATAACCAGATTACCACCTGCACCATTGCATTCAGTCGTTGTTGTTGGACCATTCGCTAAATGGGGCATTGACTTCATGACATGTAACTCCACCTCGGTCGCGGGGCATGGTTATATTATAGTCGTCGTTGACTATTTTACCAAATAGGTCGAGGTGATGCCAACATTGAACAACAACAACGAAACAACTGCTCTTTTCTTTTTTGACCATGTGGTTGCCTGGTTTAGTGTACCACAAGCCATAGTTACAAATCATGGGTCACATTTTCGCAATCACATAATGGTTGAGTTGACCGCTAAGTTAGGACTGTCACATGATAGTTCTACCCCTTATTACCAACAAGTGAATGGACAAGTTGAGGCCATCAATAAAGTCCGGAAGCAGATGTTGTAGAGAATGATAGGGGTTCATAAGTGAAACTGGCACTTAATCCTGTACTCCGCCTCGTGGGAATATCGAACCTCAGTGAGAAATGCAATTGGATTCACACCCTTTCAGTTGCTATATGGTTTGGAAGCAATCTTACCGATACAGTGTGAAATTTTATCTCTCAAACTCGTGATTGACCTATTACTCGACACTTCTGAAGAAGAAGCGTGTTTCTTGGAATTTATCCATCTGGATGAAACCCGTCATGATGCTGCATTGGCTAATGAAGCGCATAAGAAAGGAATTAAGGCGCAATATGGTAGAAATGTCAAGCCTCGTATCTTCTCAGAAGGAGACGTAGTCTTGCTTTATGATCAGGAAGCTGATAAACTTGGAGCAGGGAAATTTGAACCAATGTGGATGGGTCCTTATATTGTCAAGCATGTTCTGCAAAAAGGTGCTTGCGAATTAGTAGATTATGATGGGATTCCATTGTCGCAGACTTGAAACGGGATGTACATCAAATGTTACTATGCTTGATTGAGTGTAATAAAACTCACTGTATATATGCTTTCATTGCATGTGTGTGTGTATCTTTTATAATTTTTATCTGGTCAGTAATTTTCTTTGCATTTGTTGCAGATGTCGAAGTCTTCAGAACCTTTTGTTGGTTATGCCGATGGTGCTAGTCATAGTACGTAGAACTTGTCTTCTGCAGCATGGGCTATTTTCGCTCCAAGTGGTAAGGTAGTGAGTTTTTAAGGGATTTGTATTGGTCGATCGATGAACAACATCGCTGAGTATAGTGTGTTGATTGAACTTCTCTCTGATGCCAAGTGAAATGGCATTCGATGAATCGTCGTTAGGCTAGACTCACAACTCGTTGTACTACAACTAACAAACATTTATATTGTCTGAAATCCAACAATTTTTCGTATGTTCCCTAGAGTTCGTATTTTGGAAAGGCATTTTGAACACATTCAATATCAACATATTTCCAGAAATCTTAACACATTAATTGATTCTCTAGCGAATTATGTGTTAAATAGACATTTGCGACATATGTAAAAGAATATTTTCAATTCAAATCATCAGTTGAATAGGATTGCACATAACCATAGAAAACTCTGAAAGTAAAATAGATAGGTGTTTTAAAAGTTTTTACATAATTTGTGTCCAAGACACGTTTGGTCATCTGACCCAAAAAAACTCAAAATGCATGCAAAACATCCTAAGTAGATCTAGTGGTGCTCATGATAACAGGTCAGAACCTGTGCTATCATGCATAAAAGCCTCGCCCAACGGCTAGGAACACCAATAGTGTGGCACTGCAGCCTCATAGGTAACTCCTCGATCCAGACATCCAGAATACCAAGGGTTAATCCCTCTATGTGATCCTGCAACTCTGCTAAGGTCTCGGCCAAATCTAAGTCCTGGAGAACTACTCTCCCAATGTTCTCCACGCTGGCCCACCTGCACCCTGTTGGTGCCCCACAAGTCGAACAATACACACATTTGCATGCATAAGAATGATTTTTGTTTAGTCTTGGAAACATTAAGAAAAAACCTGCAAAAACTTGAAAAATCAAAAAACACTTTTGGTCAAACAATTTACCCATAGCACCCCATTGTGCTCCAACTAGTAGAATCAAATCTAGATCTCCACGGAAATCCATCCCTGAGTATGGATGCTCCTCGATGACAAGGTGTTGTCGATCAAGCGAACTGAAGAATGTTGTGGAAAAAATGATTGTTGACTGACCCGCATGTCGAGCCATCAATTCGACCCACCTCTGCATATGTGGATCTCTAGGACCAGCTACACCCAGTGATACATGGTGTGGTTACATCAATGGGATTCTCTCTAAGTTAAAAGCATTTAAGATTGAACCATAACATAAATTCTTTGACTTACCACTTTTTACCTTGGTCAGTTGTTCTTTTAGTGAAGAAATCACAGCCTCGCACCAGTTGAAAACTTTTGTCTTTAGACACTCCAGTGCATACTGCATATATGATATGTTCGCTAGATGTAGTGTCACACTGCCAGCCAATTTTGTGATTGTGAAGAGGATTGTTCTCAAAGGCAAATCACCTACATCCCTAATGTTTATTTTCCCATCCTTGCTAGGCTATGTACCTGGCCAACAAAACTATCTAATATAATCTCTCATCGATTCACTTGCATGGGCATATCCAAAAAGTGAGATGGGGGAACCTCGCCTCGACAGTCCAGTAAGAAAGTAAATATCATCAATGGTAATAGGGACCATCTTGTCCCTAATGTGAAAAGTTTGATATGCTGGATCCCATGCATGAACAAGGAACTGCAGTAGTTTTATTTGTTGCCTCTTTCTAAACAACTTGAAGTATTTGAGTAACCCACAGTTTTTGAGGGCCTCAAATGTACCCAGATTGTTTAGGGAAACCATGTCTTGTTCTTCATGCTCCCTTTCTCACCATGTAATCGACATTTTGGTCCGATGAAAGCATGAAACATAATCATAAGCTTAGTTAGGATCCTTTCCATACAAAAAGCAGGACAAATTTTGGAGCAAACAGCTAAATCAAACTTGGGAAACTTGCCCAGCGCAGCCCAGGCACAGAGATAGTGCGCTGCAGAGCATGCAGTCTTCTATCTGGGTGCTCTTCTACGCAACTTTCAATGTGAAAGCCTGCACTGATCCCAGGGTGAAAAAATGAAACCCCAGGGGCCCCAAAAAAACCCTAAAACTTGCACGAAATGACAAAAGAATGACCTGAAAAGAAAGAAGAGAGGTTAAGCTCCTACCTGGTCTAGACGACTCAAGAAATGGTCCACAGAATCTCTCGCAATCAGTTGATGAAGTTTGAGGTAAAAAACTAGCTCAGAGCACAAAAATGAATGGTAAGTTCCAAATGGTAAAAATGTCATGGTAAAAACTTGTTTTATGTTTATTTCATGTTCATTAATCAAATAAACATTAGTATTTTCCTATTTTTATACCTCTCTCTTAGGGGCTCACTTTTCTCCCTCTCTGCAGTAGAAGAACCTTGACACACCTACAATAGAACACTCATCAGACACACTTACTTGCTTTTTGAAGGCACACACGTGTTCCCATCTCTTGATGCCAGTTAGAGCCAAGGAAAATCTATAAGAATACATCGACACCAGGCTAATACTCTGAATGGGGATCATATTCCAAATGGTGTGAGGTCTAATTGAGACTTCAAATCAGGGAGACCCCCTTGGTTGACATATTTTCGTCAACAGGAAGATATTATTCTGATTGCTTGGGTTGATGCATCATGTACATCCTTAACATTTCCTCAAGGATGATGTTAATCCTCTCTACTTTCCCATCTACTTGTGGATGAAATGCCATGCTAAATGCCAATTCTGTTCCCAATCCTACAAATAGTTCCTTCCAAAATGTGGAAATGAATCATGGATCTCCGTTTGACATAATTTTCTTGGGCATGCCATGTAGCCTTATAATATCCTTTATGAAGCTTTGTGTAATGTCACTAGCAGAATTAGTGGACTTAAATACCAAAAAATGAGCTACCTTGCTCAACTTATCCACCACTACCATGATTGCATCATGTTTCTTAGACATTTTGGGCAATCCTGTGATGAAATCCATAGAAATTACCTCCCACTTCCATTCTGGAATGGGGAGAGACTATAGAAACCCTGCTAGATGTTTGCGCTCGACTTTTACTTGTTGGAATTGTATGCATATTCCCATGAAATCAATGACTTCCTTTTTTAGATTTGGCTAATAGTAGGACTTTTTAATGGCTATAAGGGTATTTTGATACCCTAGATGGCCTAAATAAGTCTTCACATGGAATTATTTCATTATTAGTATTTTCATTTCATCACAGTTAGGCACATAAAATATTCCTTTGAACTTGATTAGGTCATGCTAGTGAGGCGATATTCTTCATCCTCACCTTGTGGCAACAATTTCTCTCTCACTTGTTGATATTTTTTGTCTTGAAGTCTAGCAATTTTGAATTTTTCTTTCAGATCTAACGTGTGATAACTTACAATTGCTAAGTAATTGACTTGAATTCTTTTGCTCGGGGTATTAGCGGCCTTGTTTTCTTTACCTTTTATGTACTTGATTTCAAAGTTGAATTCATTGAGCGTGGCCATCGATATTACTTGCCTTGCATTTAGCCTCGGTTTTACAAACAAATACTTGAGTCCACTATGGTGTGTCATGAGTGTGAATTTTATACCAAGGAGGTAATGCCTCTACATCTTTAAGGCTTTTCCAATTCTAAATTTTGAGTCACATAATTCACCTCATGCTCATTTAAATTGCTAGACTCATAGCGTACAACTTTCCCTTCCCGCATTAAGAATCCATTGATTCATTCATTACAAGAATTTGTACACACCATGAAATCCTTGTAAGGATCTAGAATCCTTAGTACTGATGCATTAGTGAGAAACAATTCTAGTTGCTCAAAGCTCTCTACATATTGTGTAGTAAACTCAAATATTTTCCCTTTTCTCTGCAACGTTGTAATGGGATGAACTACTTTGGAGAAGGTCCAAATAAATAGTTTGTAATATCCTGCTAATCCCATGAATGATCTAACCTCATCCACATTCCTTCAAGTTTTCCACTCCCTTATGGCTTTGATCTTTTCGGGGTCAACTGAGATTCCTTCCTCAGAGACGATATGCCCCAAATAATGTATTTGTGATTGGAAGAAATCAAACTTGCTAAGATTTTCATAGAGCTTGTGCCCTCTCAACAATTGCAATACTCTACCCAGATGATTTTCACGTTCTTCTTCTGATTTTGAATACACCAATATGTCATCGACAAACATAATGACATAATTATCCAAATAAGGATGCAACACACTCTTCATCAAGAAAATGAACATAGCAGGGGCATTGGTAAGCCCAGAGGGTACCAATATGGACTCGTAGTGCCCATATCTTGTTCTAAAATAAGTTTTATGAATGTCCTCCTCCTTGATTCTCATTTGATGGTATCTTGACCTTAGGACAATCTTGGAGAAAACTGCTTCTCCCCTTAACTGATCAAATAGGTCATCGATTTTTGGCAATGGGTACCTATTCTTAATGGTCACCTTTTTTAATTGCCTAGAATCGATGCATAGTCTAAGGGTTCCATCCTTCTTCACAAACAATATAAGCGCTCCCCACGGGGACACACTTGGCCTTATGTATCCCTTGTCAAGCAATTTTTTAGCTACAAATTCAGCTCAACCAACTTTGGGGTGATCATTCTATATGGCACCTTGGAAATTAGTGCTTCTCTAGGTACCATCTCAATAGAAAAATCTACCTCTCAGTGAGGAGGAAATCTAGGAATCTCTACTGGAAAGACTTCTACATATTTCTACAAAACAAAGTATCTTTGTAGAAATTCAACTTCCTCATCTCATATTCCAGTGTTAGTTCTCTCATGCTTAGGAACTTGTATTGGAAATAGTGTGCCACCTTTTTTGTTGTTGAATTTGGCTTGCATGGTAGTGATTAGCCTTACTAAAATGTGTTTTTTCCTACCCCACAACACTCTTTTTACTCCTTGCTCATCTAAGCACTCAATTGTTTTTCATAGAAATCTACTTTGGTTCGATCTAAGTACAACTAGTCGATGCCTAGAAATATACCATACACACCCAACGATAATACATTCAATTAGGTTGTGGTGTGCATGTCACTGAGCTCAAATACACATTGCCTCAACCAATGGTTGATCCTTCATTTTGTTATAGTTTCCAACCAAACCAGAAAGGTTCCTCATGCAATTATCTAACTAGAATGAATTTATCAATGAGTTCCGGGTTGATATAACTATAATTATAACCTAGATCAATTAAAATAAAAATTAGTCTCTCATGTATCTTACCTTCCATCTCAATGATGGATGCCTGGTTCTCTCCATGGTGATGGTCCACGACTGAGTAAATTCTTGGTATACTCGACACTAATTCACCCACCATATTTCTCGCCTCTTGACCACTGTAAATATTTGGTCCCACATCTTGCTGATGTGGAAAATGTCTCCTTCTGTGGTTCTCACTACAAGTCTAGCACTTGAGTGGCTCACGAACTTCAAACTTGGGTTGTGGTGTCATTAGTTGTTGCACTATATTCCTAGCAGTGACATTGGATTTCTATTGAAACTACTTTATCTAAGCAAGGTGCTTACCTTATTTCCCTTCTGAGTTTTCCTGGGCCAACTCTTCTTTTATCCAACACTTTCCTTATCCTGCCAATTACCTCTAGTATCAGGCTTGTGTTGCACTTTCTCATAGCAGTTTCCTAACTTCTTAATAGCTTCTTTTAGATTTTGGGGTTCCAACAACTCAATTTTGTGTCTGAATTCCACAGGAAACCCGCTCATGAATCTTTGGGTTTTGGACTTTTCCTCCCTAATATATGGCACGTACCGCAATAGTTTTAAAAACTTGGTGACATACTCATAATTGGTTAACTGATCCATTTTGAGTTCATAGAATTCCTTGGCCTTATTATCATAGTAGCATTCAAACAAATATTGCTCTCTAAAGAGCTTCTCAAAGTCCCCCCTAAGTCAATTATCTCTCAACAATGGCCCTAACATTCTTCCAGTCCTCCCACCATATGTCAAATTTTCCTCTTAAGATGTAGGCGATGACTCTAGCTTTCATATTCTCAAAATAGTTATGTCTTCTGATTTTTTTTCATTCCCAGCAGCCAAGACTCTATGTCATCTGTTTTCTTCATATCCCCATCAAATTTGGGTGGCTTGGATTTCTTAAAATCCTCAGGCATGTGATCCTTTTATTTGGTTCATGAATGGTGGCAGTGATGGTTGGAAGGGTGGTGCCTCCGAGCAACAAAACTAGATGGTTTACTAGAAGTTAATGCACCTATGTGCTAGTTCCTCCCCTTGGGGTACTCATAGGTACATCCCTTGACAATTTCCTCACTTCCTTGCATGTGTCTCTTTATGGATCTTCCACCATTCGCTTTGTTGGTGTTTTCTCCTAAGCTATGAGGGTCCTTCCTACCTTTGGTGTTTTCTCCTGAGTTATGAGGCTCCTTCCTGTATTTGGTGTTTTCTCCTGAGTTATGAGGGTTCTTCCTGTCTCTATGACTGAATCTCACTTAAAATTATTGTATCTCTGCTAATCAAAGAAACTCCACAACATGACTACATTGATCTTTTCTTGCCTTTCTTGGTCTCTTGCTATCCTCTCTTTGTCAGCCTTCATGCTTCTTACCTCAGCTCCTCAGGTTTATCAAGATGTCCATCTACTCTAGGGAGTGATTCCCTTCTCCTTGGCCAACTGATCTTTCTTATTTATTAGCTTTTACCCCATTGCTTCCATGCTGTCATTGATCAAATATGTATTCAACCATTCTAGTCATCTTTACTAATTTCCTGTATTTCATGATGCTTGAAAAGTGTTTTCAATCACACACATTGTTAGAAATTTCATTATAAATGTATACACACCTATCATAACCATGAGTCTTGCATTTATGGTCTTGCCATGAAGGTTTATCCTATGACAAAGAAATCATGTCAATGTGAAAACACATTTACAATCATGTGCATTAGCCATTCAAACTTGAAATTTCTATCATGATAATCAACAATGGATCAATAGTAAGAGACAATCAATAGTCTAGGCTAGTTTTTAACACTTAAACAATCACTTAGTAAGTCTATGAAATCATTACTCTCTCATGATTAAGACCATCTAGTACAAGTGTTGAACTTTTGGCTTTGATACCACTCTGTGACATACCCAACCCCACTAAACCATAGCAAGAGGGTAGCTATCATGCAAGTCCAACTCCCAAGGTACAATTATGGGAACGAAACCTATGATTTTTTACTTCCTTTTTTTTTCTTCTTTTGTACAATTATCGAAAAACTAATTCTCTCCACGTTTCCCATCTGCCACATGGGAGTCTTCCATAAGCCTACACAACATTGATCGAGTGTGTGGAATAGGCATGGCTAGTCTAACATACCCAACGCGTTCTTGCTTCTCTCAATCCAACCCCCGATCTTTGACCTTATTGGAGTCAGTCTTACCATCGTACACAGTAAAACTTCTTAGCACAGATCAATTTCCAACCTCTAACTTGGTTTGGTACCTAACCTCCCAGGGTCTTGCTCACCATTTTTCAACATATTTGGGGTCGAATCTCTTCTCCTGTGGTTGTATTCTTTTGTAGCAGTTCCGACTTCCGACCTTCGACTTGAGCTTAATCACCTAACTTGGTAAGGGGTCCATTTCTGACCAACCACCGCACTATGCGATCTTAGCAACAAGTTTGGGGTCGCCATGCATAGGATTTACCTCTCCAAGGTAGGATAAGGTTTAGGAAATATATGGTATAAGTTTAGAGTACTCCTCTCTGTGCCACATCAAAGTGACTCTCCTCCTTCATCTTGAATTGAGTAAGGGATCCCTTCTTTCCATCTACATTGCATTAGAGGAATACATTTATGGCCACCATGGAAATAGGTGTCATCTCTACACTGATCATCTTGAGCTATTTTTCTCAACCATGGCTCTGTCTTAGAGGTTCTACAGACCCCCAAATCGATGTTTCTTGCTTGGTACCAACAATAATGGTTAACTAATACTTTACTTTCCACGGTGCTACCCCTCATGAGTTTGGATGCTAGATTCCTTAATGTGTTTTGGCCCCTCCTGCCTTCACCAAACTCGGACAAGGACTACTAGGCATGGTGGCTCTGGTGCTCCAGTGGAAATTATTCCCCACAATTTTGGTGTGAATTCCTGAAGGGGTTTCACCTCTCCTACCACAAGTCGTGAGTGTTAGGACCCTCCTCGGGACTGCAAGCAGCGCCATGGCAGTGTGTAGAATTGTCTTGTGCCCATTCGGAAATGTGAGGATGCTAGCAGTAGATACCTAGTATGTTGAGGATGCAAGGTTGGTTAAGCCTTCCTACAAGGGCCTTGGGCTACCCTCACACTTAGAAGAAGAAAAAATTCCTTCAATGCCCACACGACATTCTCTATTTAGTAGCACATGTTAGAAGCTGAGACATAAAGAGTGAACACAAAGACTCAGGGCCCTTCCATACAGGTTGTCTACATGTAACCTTTTACATTAATGAAAAGGGTCTTTCAACCATTTATTCCCCTTTAAGTTTTGACCCAGACTCTTGGGACTTCACACATTCTGTAACATGATCAGTAATTGTATTTAATCATGTGTTATTTTCAGTAAGTTAAGCATGTCATTCCAAATGACATTCAATTCAAAGTTATAACTTAGTCTTTATTATCACGTGTTTTATTATAATTTTAGTGCATTAGATGCTTTGTGATCAACACCAGCAAGTCATATACACAACACTCTGCTTCCATATTGAAATCTCATGCTTACTTGATTTATTTATCAAGTTAATCATTTCAATAAGTTACACATGCATCACTAAGTCTAACATGTCGTTACTATCAAATTTCCACGAGGATGAAACCACATGTTTAAGAATCAATCAATGATGATCTAGACCCAAGTCCCAAACCATTACAATCATAATGCACCATAATTCATCAACAAATTAAAAAGTATAAATATGTACCTATCTTCAAATTTGTAGGGACGATGAGTTTAGGACAAGGACTCTCCACCCAACCATAGACAATTGCAGTCACATTTACTTGCTTCTGTCACTCTAGCCAGATTCCAGAGTCTAAGAGGGGATGCTTTCTCAAGAGATTTAACACTAATTTCCAAAAAAATAACAGGGACTCCGAGGACTTCCTTCCTCAATCCCACCAACTGGATGCTATCTCTTCGTCAACATAGATGGTCCAAAGGTGCTCTACCTCACCCCGAGTGTACGCACAATGATTCACCCTGTTACATGAAGTTCATAATCCACTATAACCAAAGCCTAAATTTTGGTCTTCTTTTGGTACTACTTTAGGATGACCTCTTCCCAATATGTTACAAGGCTACTGACTCTGCTATCTCAACCCACAATCTCTAATGAACCCAAGCTATTATAGGGCTCTATAGATTCCATCCCAACCCATAGCCTCCAAGGATCCAAGCTATTACAGGGCTCCAAATACCTCTGTCTCAGCCCATAGCCTCTAAGGACCTAAGTTGTTACAAGGCTTCAGGGATCCTATCTCAACCCACAGCCTCTAGGGACCCAAATCTATTACAAGGCTCCAAAGACTAACAACTCGACACACAACCTCTAGGAACCTGAGACCCATCCCCTTATCTTCTCTTCTCCTTCACTATCTGTTGATTACCCTCTCTGAGCACCTGATCCCATGCCTTCTCTGCATGCCTCTTGCATGCATGAGTTTCCTCCTCTATTTCCTTTTTTCTTTTTTTTCTTCTTTTGTCTCCTATATTTATGCATCCTCATGCTTATTGCCTTGGAATTCATATTCTTTATTGCTAGAATTTTTTGTCCTCTTTTTCTAGTTATTACTTCTCAAACAACATGTGTTGTGTACTTTATGTCACGTCTCATTTAATTTTGATAGTTGGTTCATTAATTCATGCACCAACAACCTTTAATGGTTGTCCAAGAAATTCAGGTTTCTCTCTCTGCACAAGAAACCAGAACATCCCAATCAAGCCATCCCCTTCCCCATCTCTAAGATATTTGTCCCTTGACTCAACTCCATTTTTTTCTTATTTCATATATCTATAACGCATTTACAACACATTTTATAGGGAACCCGTGGGAGGGGTTGTCACACCTAAAGGGTTACCATCTAAGAAGGAATTAGAGCACATGATCTAGCTATTGTCAGACTCCCCATTGCCAAACATTGGGTTGTATAGGCAGTCTATTATAGAAGCAAGTGAGGTGAAGAAATGGTTACAACAACTATTGGAACAAGGTGTTATTCAACCAAGTACATCACCATGAGGGTCACCCATCAAAGAATGATGGGACTTGGTAGATTTGTATAGATTTTAGGGCATTGAACAAAATCACTTTCAAAAATATGCACCCCTTTCCCAAGATAGATTATTTGCTAGATTAGTTGCAGCAAGCAAAATACTTCACCAAGATGTACTTAAAGTCTATATATCACCAAATTCAATTCAAAGAAGAAGATAACTGGAAGACCACCTTCAAAACTAGGAAGAGTTTGTATGAGTGGTTATTTATGTCATTTGGCCTTTGTAATGCACCAACTACATTTATGATTTTAATGAATGATGTATTACACCCTTTTATAGATTCATTTGTTATTGCCTATTTGGATGATATACTAGGATACAATGCTACCTAGGAGGAGGACATCTCATATTTTTCGTAGATTATGGAGACAATAAAGAAGCAACAAATGCTAGAAAATATCAAGAAGTATGAGTTTTCACAACAATATTTGGTGTATTTGGGGTATGTGATAGGTAGAGTAGAGCCAAAGATAGATCATGCCAAGATGGAGGCCATCATGAAATGGCCAATTCCTACTAATGTTTCTAAAGTCAAGAGTTCATTAGGGTTGCATAGTACCTGAGGAAATTCATAGCCTCATTTTCAGTAGTAGTAACATGGCTCCACACCATAACAACAAGTAGCAAGACTTTCCAATGGGGAAATGATCAATAAAGGGATTTCAAGGAGCTAAGGAAGAATATTAGTCCAACACTAGTTTTGGAATTACCAAACTTACAACATCCCTTTGAAGTGGATATAGATGTGAGTGAATATGCTATGGGAGCAACCTTGATGCAGGGAAGAAGTCCTATATCCTACCATTTTCAAGTATTTCATGGGGCATTTCTTAACTACCATACCTACGATAAGGAGGTCTATGTCCTAGTGCATGCTGTGAAGAAGTGGAAGAAATATCTAATAGGAAATGAGACAGTAATCCACACAGGTGACCAACCACTATAATACCTATAAGCCCATTGTAAGCTACATTAGACTAGGCATTAAAAGTGGATGGGGTTTCTACAACAATTTCATTTGGTGATCAAGTACAAGAAGGGAAACACAAACAAGTTGGCCAACATGTTTGTAAGGCCACCCACATCAAAGATCATAGCTTTGGGGACCCTTATGCACATGGCTCCATTCACCCTAATGCATATAGTGAGGCATATTTAGAGGACAAGGACTTCAAGGAGGTGTTTCAGCAGTTGTAGAGTAAGATTCATGTGCACGATGGTGACAAAAATGTTGACAACCATCTCCAAGATGGGTTACTATATAGAGTAGATAAGTTATGTTTTGCCTAAATGTGAGTGATTGCAACTAATTAGAGAGGCTCACACCTCTGAGGTTGTAGGGCACTTTGGTGTCAAAAAGATGGTGGCCAACTTGCAGAGGTATGTGTAATGGCCCAATATGAAAGAGAAGGAAATTATGTTCATAAGAGGACACATGCTTTGTTGTACCAACAAGCCTAGTAATAGGAAACAAGGTCTATACCATCCCTTACTTATACCCACTCATCCTTGGGAAATAATTTCCATGCACTTTGTGGGGGGTTTACCAACAACTAGGAAGGGACATGACTACCTCTTCATGGTATTTGACAAGTTCAACAAGATGTGTGTTATGATTCCATGCAAAAATACCATCATTGGGCAAGAAGCAGCAAAATTTTTCTTTGGACAAGTATGGGTGCACTTTGGGATACCAAGAAGCATGGTTAGACAAGGACACAATATTTATAAGTGCATTTTGGACTACAGTTTGGGAGGAAATGGACATAGCATTGAACATATCTACCACATTCCATCCACAAATGGATGGGTAGACCAAAGTAGTCAATAGGACTTTGGTGCAACTTATGAGGGGATAAAACCAGAAGCATCCAAATACCTGGGATGAAAATATGGTATATATACAACATTCTTACAACAAAGTAGTCCACACTTCTACAGGAAAGTCCCCGTTTGAAGCTTGTTTTAGAAACTTGTCTCCTTCACCTTTGGAAATTGCATATTCACAACAAGGAGGAGTGAGGGAAGATCTTACAGGGGACACCTTGAGGCTAAATTTTTTATAAAGAAGATGAGGCATATCCATATACAAGTACAAGAGATATTGCAAAAGTCATAGGAGAAATATAAGGCTAGACATGATCAACATAAAACAAATAAATAATTCAAGGTTGAAGATATAGTATGTTTATAGTTGAAAAATGAGAGGCTATAGGGGTTTGGTAAGAAAATGAAGGCTCTAAGGTATGGTCCCTTTGAGATATGGGAAAAGGTGGGTGATATTGGGTGTGTAGCCTGATTATCTTCTTGATTCAAAGGTCTGATTTTAACTGTGTGATGAGCCCTAGTATTGCACCAAGGATGTTGCAACTCCCAAGGTTTCTCAACTTAAATTATCAACTAGGAGTTTGTACAAACTCAGAGGTGACAATGTTATATGCACAATAGGTTAGGTTCTACTCATGTCACCCTTAGTCATTAGATCAGATCAAGGTATTCATAGGCAACTCCTTCAACTAACTACAAAGATAATTTCTTATGTAAGCCTATCACGATTGCAAGGAAATGAACATGATTCTAACTACATAAATGAAAATTCCATTCATTAAATATAAATGCTAATTGAAATTTCATGAATGGAAGATGCTAGTCTAGCTAAAGAAATAAACCATGCTACATATATTTGCACAACTAATCTTTAAAAAAATGAGGGATTCAATCTTTAAAAAAACTATGAAAAAATGTCGAGTCTAATTCTACTTGTTGCCTTATGTTTATAGTGAGGAAAGGATGGGGTTGGAGTGGTATTAGTGTCTTCCTTAATCATGAAATCAGAGCTTAGGGGCCATTATTCAACTATAGAATTCAAAGTTCGGAGTGAATCTGGTCAAAGAAAGAAATGTTACATGACTGCTACAGGAAGTGCTACAGAAGGTGTTGTTTTTCTACAGGAGGGGGTACAAGAGATTTTAGAGGATAAGAATGCTATCTTGAAGGTGAAGGAAGGTGGATGAAGATGAATGAAGGTGAATTAAGGGTGTGTGATCCCCTTATCCATGCTTAGTACTCCTTAGAGGCCTATCGTGCACCAATGTTTATGCCCGCGGTGTCCTTCATTTGCATTGGAAGAGTGATCTCGGTGGTAGAGTTTGGAAGCAATGTGAAGTGTCCAGGAGAGTTATGGAATGGTCTAGGTGGTTGTGGGAGAGTGTGCCCACCCCTACAAGTCAACACAATCCCTGTAGACTAATCAAGCAAATGCATCAAATGACTAATATTACAACAAAATAAATTAACATGGAAAAGATGAGTTGATTTTTATTAAAATCTACTCTACCCTACAACACAACTCTAAATGCCAATTTGATGCTACTAACTTTTAAGTTGCAGAAACAAAGCATGCAGAAGGATTACAAACCAACACTTAAAAATTTCCAAGAAATCATAAAGACATGTTTTTGGGTCGTTGTTGTAGATCAACCAACCACTCTTCCCACAAGAGAGGAGATAGGAAAACTTGCAACTACAAGTTTTGTGATGTAATTCTACATAAACAAGAAAATAATTGCAATGGATTGAACAAAAAAAGGAAATAATACAAGAGAGGTACTAAAGCCTCTAGGTTGGGCCCAAACCCTTGGGTTTCAACCCTCCAAAACTAACTTAGATGTAGGCCAACAATGAACTTCTCAATGATAGAAAATAAGAGTCACATACATCATATGAAAGATGAAAATAACATTACCAAGCATAAGGCTCTCAGTAACTACTCCTATCTTCAACAAAAATTTGAATCCTAATGAGCCTTTAGGATGGTTAATTTATACAAAAAGTAGCTAAGGGGAAACTCCCTCGAGAGGAGGAACGCTCCCCTCCAAAATCTCAAAATTAGTGGATCTGGTTCCCTTTGATCTTCGCATGCAATGGAGTTCCACGGTTGCTAGTGAATTCGAGATGTTGGTGAGGAATCTTTGATCTCAAGCTGAGTTGGAGATTTAATGAGGTGGAAAAGCCCTCTATATTCTCTCTAGATGTCTCCACCAAGCCTCCACGTAGTAAATACCTCAAAAAATTCTTCTTTTAGCTACACATTAATAAGATTAGGCCCTGCAATATGAAAAGCACCCTCTAGCCTTCTTACTAAGCATATTATGGCTGAACATGCGAATTAATGTGAGAAAAGGTGATTTTTAAGGGGTGGAACTCAAAATATACCTATTAATGGTATCCATCATATATTGGACCCCAATTCCTAAGGGGGCGAAAACACCACCTATAGGATTGTTATTAGGGGAGTCCAAGCCCCCCTCCCCCCGAAGCAAAATTTTGATAAAATTTGCCTTGTAAAATATTGTAATTTCGTAGTCAATCTGGGCCATTCATTAGGTGAATGATGTGATGATAAAAGTTATGTTAATTAGGTTTTTTCCCTAGAATAAAGCCCTCAATTTATATGAGGGAATTGTATTGTGATTATGTATAATTTTCTATGCAAGAAAAAAAGAGGAGATTGTGTGAGAGCGAAGAGGAAATTGCAGTGGATTTGTTGTAGATTGTATCTCTTCATTTTGTTGGATAATATAAAGGAAGGCCTGGTTGTTTATCCATGGACATGGCCCAAATTGGGTGAACCACGTATATTTGTGTCTATATTGTTTTATGCTTTTCTGTGTTTGCAATTTCACAATATTTTATGTGTTCCATTGCTTTGTTAATTAATTTCTAATAACTGGTATTGGTTCGAGTGTGAGTAATGTTAGAAGATGGTAGGTTTAGGGTTGAAAAATTCAATGGTAAAAAATACTATCTATGGAAGATGAAAATGGAGGAGTATTTGTATTAGAAATATCATTACCTGCAATTGAGTGGAAATCAAAGAAGCTGACAAGTATGATAGATGAAGAATCGGATCTTCTCTTCAGAAAGGCACTAGGAACAATACGGCTATGTCTGGCAATGTTGGTGGCATTCAAAATTTCAATGGAAATTACAATAGAGGGCCTAATGTCGAAATTGGACAAACTATATGAAAAATCCTCGGCCTCAAATACGATATTTCTTATGAAGCATCTATTTAATATGAAGATGTCAGAAGGTGGATCTGTTGTTAATCATTTAAATTAATTTAACATGGTTACCAGTCAGTTAAGTTCTATAGGGGTAAATTTTGATGATGAAGTTAGGGATCTATTGTTTCTGTGCTCATTTCCAAAAAGTTGAAATGCCTTAGTCATGGATATTAGTAACTTTGTCTCTAGATCTAGTACTTTAAAGTTTGATGATGTTGTTGGTGTTATCCTTAGCGAGGAAATGTGAAGGGAAATCTTAGGTGAGACAAAAGGTAATGCTTTTACTACAGAGGATAGGGGAAGAAAGCTAGAGAGGGGAAATAGCCCAAGACACCCAATAAGTCAAGGAAAGTCAGATCCAAATCCAGAACGGGGATACTGTGATCGAAATGTGGGAAGAAACGACCCCTGAAGAAAGATTGTAAATATTGAAAGGGAAAAGAAGGAGATGGACAACAATATAACAATCATGAATTGAATATTAAAGGTAATGTGTTGCAAGATTCTTTGATTATTTCATTAGAAAATATTATTAATGTCTTGGTGGTAGATTCAGGGGCTTCATTCCATGCCACACATCATAAGAAACATTTTGATGACTATGTTTAAGGATATTTTGGACATGTTTGTTTTGGTGATGATAAACCCTGTAAAATCATTGGAATGGGTAAGGTTTTTATAAAGAAATAGAATGGAAACCAATGGTTATTAAAGGAGGTAAGGCACATTCTATATCTAAAGAAAAATGTAATCTTAATAGGGTAATTGGGAGGTGAAGGTTTTGTAACTACATTTATAGACAAAACCTAGAAGGTCACTAAAGGAGCCCTAGTAATAGTAAACAAAGAAAATATTGGTACATTGCATTTATGCAATGGTATTTATAATTCTATTAATTTTTTAACCTCCAAAGTAGTAGATACGACACTCTGGCATCATAGGCTTAGGCACATGAGTGAGAAGGGGATGCAGGTTCTTCACTCAAGGAATTTGTTGTCAGGTTTAAAGCATGTTGATTTGGATTTCTGTGAGAATTGTGTTTATGGAAAATAGAGGACAGTCAAATTTCTTGGAGTTGGGAAAGAAAGGAAGAGTGAAAAATTAGAGTTTGTGCATAAAGATGTATGGTGACCTGCTCAGGGACCATGTCTTGATGGATATCGCTAATTTTTTACTTTTATTGATGATGCAACTAGTAAAAATTGGGTATAGTGTATTCAAAATAAATATGATGTCTTTGATACTTTTAAGAAATGGAAAGCTTTCGTTGGGAACGAGATAGGAAATAAGTTGAAGTCTCTCATATCAGATAATGGAGGTTAATACTACATAAATGAGTTTGATATTACTGTTCAGATCAAGGAATTGATAGACAGAAGATAGTTCTAGGAACACCACAA
Organism: Pinus taeda; assembly: GCA_000404065.3. Classification (NCBI taxonomy): domain Eukaryota; kingdom Viridiplantae; phylum Streptophyta; class Pinopsida; order Pinales; family Pinaceae; genus Pinus; species Pinus taeda. The sequence continues at coordinate 61,523 of APFE030338410.1, read as the reverse complement.
GAAAATGGTGTGTCCGAAAGGATGAACATGAAAATCATGGAGCGTGCAAGGTGCATGAGATTGCATGAATAATTTCCCTTACCATTTTGGGCAGATGTTATAGATACTATTGTTTATCTAATAAAAATAGGGCCTTCAAGTTCCTTGGATGGTGGTATTCCAGAGGAGGCATGGATAGGTAAAAAAGTAAACTACTTATTTCTAAAGATTTTCAGATGTGAAGACTTTTTCCACATTAATAAAGAAAATAGAACAAAGATTGAAGAAAAATAAAATAATTGTACCTTTATTAGATATGGTGTTAATGATTTTGGTTATCTCTTATATGATTATGAAAATCATAAAATAATTAAGATCAAAGATGCCATATTTAATGAGAATGTATTGTATAAGGATCATATGCATGGAAAGAAATGGGAAAAGGAAAATAAAGAATAAATAGTGCTTGATGAGATCACAAAAAAAGTAAAGGTTCTTGAAAATTGTAATGTTCGGTAGCCACAACAATTGTTGTAGTGTTTTCTTCTCAAAGATGTATGAAAAGGACCCACTTAATATTGTGGATGACAAAGAATATTCACTCAAGGATCTATTCCTGATGATGAACCACGGAGGTTGGTTCGAAATGTCGAATACAACAAAACCTAAATGCGATGAATCCGAAAGACAACAATACACAAAATATAGATCGCAGAAGCCTCAAATCAACAATATCAACAATGTAAATGGATGCTAAACATTGTAAATCTACAACAACTGATAGAAACAAAACCTGTCAAAGTTTGGATCTATGCCACAATCATAGTTAAAAAAAAAAAAAAAAA
>APFE030338410.1:16332-56460 GCA_000404065.3 Pinus taeda | reverse complement strand
TCAGAGAGGCAAGTGTCAGAGGGGAAGTTTCTGGAAGATTCTATGATCCTCCACCTCGCAAAATGTCTCTGCCATTTGTCCATTCTCGCCCATCGCACCCCACAGAGGGGCCATCCAGTATGCATCGCACCTTTTACACTGGGAAGGTAGTATGCATCGCACCCTCTGCATTGAGCATTCTGTATGGTCTAGTTTTGACCAATTCTGAGCAGTTTTCTGTGGAGAACTTCTGGGAGATGATGTAATCAGCTGACCTTGTCCCTTTAGGTAGTGAAGCAACACTTTTAGGGACTTAGGAGCCCTCAGTTTATGGACATTTATGATTGGGGTTGCAGTGCCCAAAAATGTCTATAACATTTTCCATCGTCATAAAAGTTCTGGAAAAATAACTGATTTTAAATCAGTGATATCTCCCACATCCGAACTCTGATTCGACCCTTTTTTTTTTAATTGAGAGATTTTTCGAGAGGAGCTCAGATCTACAATCAATTTTCTAAAATTATGCACCAAAATTTCAAAAAATATATAGGAGAGCCGTTGTCCACGAATTGTCTTTAGAAACATTTCTGTAACATAGTTGATTTTAAATCAATGATATCTCCCTTATTCGGACTTCGATTCGGCCGATTTTTTTTATTTTTTATTTTTTTAATTTGGGTATTTCTTCTCAAGGAATCTAGATCTATTATTTGTTTTTGTAAAATTTTCACCAAAATTTCAAATCTGATTTGCAAACTCGCCGCCAAAAAACATTCCTGCAAAAAAATGAAAAAAAAAAAGAAAAATTCTTCCCGCTTGGCCCAAGAAAATGCTTTGTGGAGGATGTAGCACATGCCTGAAGTTTGTTGAATATTGTTGCAAAATTTGAAACTGAAATATGCATCAAACCCTCATTCCCATGGAATCATAGCCTGTTCCTATAACACTGATCCAGATTTAAAGAGGAATGTAACAAAATACAGAGATAACCATAAATACAGAGATACAATAGAAATAATACTTCATTTCATTAATGTAAAATACTGAAATATGCTTACAAACAGAAATGGAAATAAATTAGCTTCGGCAATGGTAGCTTATCTCTAAGGAGAGATGTGGCGGATACATGTCTCTGAACTGTCTTACAATGAGGCTCGAAGTCCTATTTATTTTTGAGAAACAATGGAAAACCCTAAACATCCAAAACCCTAACCCTAGGAGATGAAGCGCCAAACTATGGCCCCGTTTTGGGTAAATTGGCACATCAACTTCCCAGGGCATAACTTTGGCATACGACCTCTGTTTTACGTGCACAATATCTCATTAGAAAGATCTATCCAAGGAATACAACTTTGGGTTGAGCAACATCGGGCCACAAACCCATGTTGCTCCCAATTTTCCCAAAAAATGTCGTTTAGTGCCTCAAAATGGCTCCAGAAGTTTAGGACCCAAAAAACTGCCAAAAATAGTAAATTGTGCTACAAATAAGGAAACTGAAAAACTGAAAGAAACTGTGGTGGGGGTCCAAGTGGAATTGGTGAGTGGCCATCAATATCCACCTAGATCACTCCAACACCTATGTCAAATGTGAGATCTTATCCTCCTAGGTAGCATTATATACCAGGATGTCATCTAAATAAGCAATTACAAGTGAAACTATAAAAGGAAGCAATACATCATTCATTAATCTCATAAATGTAATTGGTGCATTACAGAGGCCAAATGGTTTGAATAACCACTCATACAAACTTTACCTATTTTTGAAGGCAGAATTCTAGGTATCTTCTTCTTTGACTCGAACTTAGTCATATCTAGAATTTAAGTCCATCTTGGTGAAGTATTTTTCTTAAGGAAATTGATCCAATGGATCATCTATCTTGGGCAGGGGGTATCTATCCTTGAGCATGACTTTTTTCAATGCCTTGTAATTTATACACATCCATTAAGTCTCATCCTTCTTTCGCACAATGATGATAGGTGACCTGCATGGTAATGTATTCAACCGAATGACACATTGATCTAGTATTTATTGTAACTATTTCTTCACCTCACTTTATTCTATAAGAAAATTCTTGTACAACCCAATGTTTGGCAATGGGGAGTTTGGTAATAGTTGCATCTCGTGCTCCACTTCCCCTTTAGGGGGTAACCCTTTAGGATCGAAAGACACATCCATATATTCTTATAGCAACCCTTTAAATTGTTGTTTCTATTTATTAGTACACCCTTCCAGGGACTCCTTGCCTCTTATTGACTCTTCTATAGACTATTTTTCTCTTAAAAACAACAAAACAAACTTTCTATAACTAATTAATTTCTTGCCTTGGTTGGTAGTTACCAACAAATTTTTTGACTTTCCTTTATGTGCGTTGATGGTGAATGATTTTCCATCCTTGACAAGCCAGTTCTAGTTAGATCTACGCATGAATATTGCATCTCACATGTACATGGAAGGCCTCCCAAACAATACTCCATATACATTGAGGGGAACGACATCTAGTTCTACTTCATCAATAAAATCGGCATTAATTCCAAATCTAATTTTGCACTATTTTGTTACCATCAACTCTGCATCCTTATTTACCCATTCGAGTGGGTATGGTCTTGGATGATCACAAACTTCTAGCCCCCAGTTCTTGACCATATCTAATGCAATGAGATTCACCTACAATCCTAAGTCAAACAAAACATCAATCTTTACCTTCTTAACATGTATCTTTATATTGAAGAGTTTGGTCATTTATTTCTCTTCCAATTGCTCAAGGTTACTAAGATTCACCTCCTTTTGCACTAACATACATATGAAATTCTCATCCACAACTATGTTGGTTTAAACTTGATTGCTCAAATAAGTGGCCATGAGATTCTTATTCTTGTTGTCTTTATTTTTGTTCTTTGAGTTAAGCTTTGGATGCAACTTCCAACACTTATGCTCTTTATGACCGTCAATGTTGAAATGGTTGTGTTGGGATCTTTGCACTGGTGTGTTGTGGCTATTGTATTTTTATCTTTCCCCCTTTCTTCTGCTTCCTCCCCTCCTTAGAAGCATATTTTTTCTCCTTATATGTCGATCTAGTTGATTACACTTTCTTTTGGCCTATGTTCTTAAGGTATTGTTCCTATACACAAGCCTTGTCCACTAATTTGGGCTTGAACATCATCAATTGCTCCTGTAGATGGTGGTGTAAACCCCCCCAATACTTGAGGAGTACATCTGGGTCATTTGGGGAGATACCTAGCATTATGGCCATCCTTTTAAACTTTGTTGTGTACTCCTACACTCTTTGCCATAGCTTTTTCCTGAAGTAGTGCCACTAAATCCAATTGTCCTCTACATACCCAATAGGGTAAAATTGTGACTTAATAAGGGTTTTGTAGTCCTCCCACTTAGTCACAGGAGGCTCTCCCTCCAACCTTAGAGTCTCTGTGTAGATTTCCCACCAAGTTAGGGCATGGCCCTCTAATTTCATTTATGCAATGAAGTATTTTGTTCTTCCTCAATTTGATGGACATTGAAATACACTTCCAGATTTTACAACCAGTTATTTAGCTTCAGACTGTTGATCTCACGATGGTATGGCTTGATACCTACCTTCACTTCCATTTGGAACATGGGCTATGATTGATTCGCAACACTCTAATTTGGTTGATCTTTTTCGGGTCCTTTCTTCAGTTGGTTTTATGTACCTTCTCGATCTCCTGATTCCCCTTCTAATTTGTCCTATGCATTAGAACCACCCTCTTCTCTAAATGTCCCACACATATTGCTCACACCATGAGGATATTTACATTATGATTTGTATTTGTGACTTTTTTTCAAACTACGAATACCTCTCCTCTATAGATCACAAGGGTTATACATAGATTCGTCATCATGATTAAGGTTTTACAATTTTTGGCCCCGTCTATCTAGATCCCATGAAAATCTCCATAATGCACTCAAAGAAACCTATCTCTGATACCAATATGATCCATAAACTACTATGGATATTCCATTGGACAACTCATCACAACATATCTAATAAAATTATACTTAAAAGTTCCAAAATATACATTATTACAGTTTTATATCACTTTAGATTTGTAAATCATTGTTAATATCATATGCATGCAAATTGAAATTATGAAAAAAATAGAGAAGAGTGAAATAAAATATCATTTGGACATTTGACAAAAGATATGACTTGGGAAACCATTTCAGGATAAAAACTCAGCTAGAAGGTGAGGTTGCTTTGCTCTCTTTCTTTGATTGGAAGTATGGCAACAAGTACAAAGAAGTATGTCTTGTGGTAGTTAGGTTACTAAATTGCACAAATCCTCTCTATGTGCTCTATTTCCTATCCCCCTTGACTATTTTGGTTCAGCCATGCAACAAATTCACTCGAAATAATGAAACCCATTTTCCTCCTAGTGGTCTGGTTATAACATAGACTAATAGCCTAATAGTGGTTAGGTTTAACTACCTAAACTCTTAACGAAAGTTACAATATAGAATCTTCTATATTATTTTACATCATAATCATGTGGATAACCCATTTTCCATGAATAATGGTGGCTGACATGGCATCTTCTTGAATTAAGGTGGTGAAAATAGGAAGGTCAACTTCCAAATGGAATAACTTTCACATACGGACTCCCACTGATGCAATTCTTACACCATTAGAAGGTATTTGTGCCTAGAATACGAAAGAAAGGTATTTGTGCATAGAATACAAAAGAAAGATGTGGCAATAGAGTGGAAATTTTTTACCGTAAGTAAACATCACTTGATGCCTCAAAATTCTTCAGAAGGTTTTAGACCCCAATTTTCTAAAATGGTTCTCACCAATAAAAGAGACCTTCATAATTGATTCCTCCATTTTTTCCACTATGAAAGCATCGAAATGGATGGAAAACAAGATAATGACCCAATCTGGAACATTTGATATCTAGTAAAGGTTACAAAATCACAAGCCATAAAGTAAATTCCTAAAATATCAAAGCCTCATAATGCCATCTGTAAGGTGTGCTAGCTTAAAAAGAAAACCAGATTCTTTTTCAAAACAAAAGAATATTCTATGTCCAAACCTTTGGAAATCATTCAAACTAGCCTCTATGGACCATCCAGAACTAAAAATTTGAAAGGTGGAACGTATTTTATGTTGTTTGTTGATGATTATACAAGGATTAGTTGGGTTACCTTTCTTAAATAAGAATCATGGAAAAATTTTGGGGCTAATATTCGCAAGTGGGCTAATTTTCCATGATTTTTCCAAAAAAAGATTTCCCAATTTCCATTTTTTATAAAAATGATTCACCCAAATTTTACAATATAAAATTATTTTACCTTAAAAATCACCAACATTATATAGAGAGTATTATATAAAAACCATTATAAATTTGAATAATTTTACAAATACATCAATAAACATTTTATAGTTTGCATATTAGGGACTAGTGAGATTCGCCAATGTTTTTAAACTTCAAGATAATTTTCCATCCTTAAAATTTTCCTTGAGAAGAATCATATGATTTTGAAAAAATTGAAACCTCCAAGGTTGTAGTAGAATATGAAATAGATCTAAAGATCAAATTCCTGAGAACTAATAAAGGAGGATAATTCACTTCACATGAATTCAATGATTTATGTGAACATCATGGAATCAAAATAAAATTCCCTATTGCAAGAATTCCAGAGAAAAATGGTGTGGCTTAAAGGAAAATTATAATAGTACAAGATATGGCCAGATACTTTCTCTTTGAAGCTCAGCTACTAGACATATTTTGGGGAGAATCAATATATATATAGTAGTTTGTATCTTGAATGGAGCACAAATAAGGGTAAATGATACCAAAACTCCCTGCAAACTATGGAAAGGTAGACGATCCATACTCAAACATTTCAAAGTGTTTGGAAGAAAATGCTACATTATGGTAAATGAAGATGGTTTAAAGAATTTTGATTCTAGAGCTGATGAAGGAATTTTTCTTAGATATGCCTATAGAAGCAAAGGATACAATTGTTACAACAAAAAGAATTGAAAGGTTATTGAATGCATTGATGTAAAAATATATGAAACGTTGCCTCGAGACTAGCCACAACCAATTATCTACCAAGAAGCATAAGCATATGAAAATCAAGATGAAGATAATAATGAAGAATGAAAAGAAGAAGGTGCGGTCACTGCATTCGAAAACACCATCCAAATATGTCCAAAAGAATCATCTAGATAGCCATATTCTCGGAGATACATAATCAAGAGTTCAGACAAGAAGGAAGCTTGTCAACACATAAAACCAAGAGAAATTATCTCTACTATCCTTGATGGAGCCTAAACAAATTTCTCACAATAGTAGATATGAACATTGGGTTAAATCCATGAATGAAGAACTAGATCAGATTGAGAAAAATGGGATATGGGAATATTTACCAATACCAAAGGGAAAAAAAATGATTGGAACCAAATGGGTCTATAGAAATAAACTTAATGAAGATGGATATGTAGTAAGGAATAAGGAAAGATTTGTGTGTAAAGAATATGGCCAAGTTGAATGCATGGACTTCAAAGGAACATTTTCTCCAGTAGCCAAACTTGAAGCAATCAAGATGTTCTTGGATTTTTCAAGTTTTAAACGTTTCAAAGTTTATCAAATGGATGTAAAATTAGCATTTTTTATTAGAGAAGTGCAAGAAGAAATATACGTTCAGCAGTTGGAAGCATTTAGTTATCATAAGACAAGGATCATGCATGAAGACTAAAGAAAGCCTTGTATGGTTTAAAATGGACACCTAGGGCCTGGTATTCTAGATTGCATAAGTGTCTTCAATAGTAAGGCTTAAAAAGAGGTGCAATATATAGTAACCATTGCATTAAGATTGAAAAAGATAGCATGTTGATTATTGTTCTCTATGTGGACGACATAATTTTTGGAAGTGATGTTGATTCTATGAGAAAAAATGCAGAACGAATTTGAAATCTCTATGTTGCAGGAATTGCTTTTATTTCTTAGTTTACATGTTCATGAATAAAAAATGGTCTCTATCTCTCAAACCAAGTGCCTTAAGGAAATATTAAAGAAGTTTGGTATTGAACGTTATGCATCTCTGAAAACTCCTATGATAACATGCTACAAAATTAGTAAGGATGATGAGTCTCTAGAAGTATCATACCATGTGCAAGCCCATGATAGGGAACCTACTTTATTTAACAACAAAAAGACCATATATCATGCAAACAATAGGTTTAATGGGCATATTTCAATCAAGCCCTAAGGGATCTCATGTGAATGCAGTTAAAAGAATATTTAGATATTTACAAGGCACCATAGATTATGGTTTGTGGTATCCAAGGGGAATAAATTTTACATGCAGAGCTTATATAGATGCAGATTGGGCTGGAAGTATTGTTGATCAAAAGAGCACCGGTGAGGGATCCTTCTTTTTAAGAAGTTTGTTAGTTTCCTAGCTCAACAAGAAACAAACTTTAAGTTCTCTATCCATCGTTGAAGTAGAATATATTGCAAAAAGCTCCTGTTGTATCCAATTCCCATGGATGAAGCACAATCTCAAGGATCTTTAAGAGAATGGTGATCAGCATATACCCATCATATGTGAAAATACTAGTTCTATAAACATATCAAAAACCATGTTATGCATTCTAAAATGAAGCATGTTCCTAGCAAGTACCATCTTTTTCGAGAACAAGTTGTTGATCAAACTACCAGGTTGGAAAACATTCCAACGAATTAAGAAATTGCATATATATTTACCAAACCTTTACCAAAGAAAGGTTTGAATATATTGGATAGAAAATGGGAGTAATTTCATTCTCACAAGGAGGAATGTCTCACTGATTTAATCCAAGGAGTAAGCTAGTGATAAGGGGGTTCAAGGATATGGTATGCACCATCATAGGGGGAGTATATGATGGGGGAGTATATGCCCTTTATTCATTGATTTCAAAGGGAGAGAATAAGTAAAAATGAAGGAGATAATAAGAGAATAGGGGGACCCAAGATCATCAATGATTGCAAATCTTTGGTGGTGTTGCCATCAATTCCAAAAGGGATGATTTTTGCATATATGTTGTCATTGATGTCAATTGCAGTGTCATTAATTTCAAAGTTCTGCAACATGAGAGACTATTGTAGTTTGGATAACATATATTTGAAGGAACTTATTTTCTTTTCCATATTCCAAATAAGAATGAATGTTGTAAGGTTGGACAATTCTCTCCAATACCTTTACAATGGTATATGGAACTTTATATAAATCCAAAGGAGTGACAAAAAAAGTTAGGTTAATGTTTGGTAGGGTTCCAACTCCTACAAGTTCTAGCGCACACAAAAACACCAAAAATTCATACCCCCCCCACATTAAACCTTGGAAATATTTCGAGAGGGGGGGATTATGGAAGGGGAATATTGTAATTATCATTTTATTTGACAGGTCAACGAGATTTCATTGGTGCGCTCATGAAGGTGCAAGTTTGTTTAGTTTCATAAGAAAAGAAAAAATATAGACCCCCCTCTTCATTAACCATTAGACAGGAAAGGATGCCCCAAAATGATTCTCAATCTTTGATCTAGCAAGGGCTTTAACAATAAATGGCTAACAGAGTTTGGAGATGTGAGTGAGTTAAAATGCATTAAATGGTTAAGTGATAAAGGAACGTGTTGTAGTCTAGTCAATGATGATGTAGCAGATGACTAAACAAGGTGACATGGCCTCTGACATGTGGTCATATGGGAAAGTGACATAGGTCACACATTTATAGTGTTTTTAGGTAGCCAAGTGGGCTAATTCTAGATGGCATATGGAAGCACTCAGAGAATGTCATGCGGCATGATGAGGTTAGTTAGAGGGTGAAGATGATGTTGCAAATAACATGGCAGGTCTTGGAATTCACATCAGTGGTATGGTGTAGTGAAGTTTTTCCTTTATATTTACACTTATCTAGACATATGATGATATGAGGGTGTAGTAAATATGCACATAAGATTGAAACCTAAATCTTGATACATCAAAACCAAAGGATTTTGTTGAGGTTCCAAAGATTGTCAAGGTTGCTTGTGGAGAAAGGTTATCTGGTCATTTGGGTATCCGAGGGAAAGCACTGCTTACTAGTTAAAGGTAAGCCCAGATTCATATTTTAGTAGAGTCAAAGGAATATGTCAAAGTTCCTTTGACACATGTTTCCATGCCATTGTAAGTATCTGACTTATTTGAAATTTTGGGTGTACATTGACACAATCAAATGGACCAGATCCATATTCAATTGAGAAAGTAGTATGAGAAGTTATCCAAGCATCTCTTAGTCTTAGGGTGTAGGTAGCTTGCATATATTCCTGAAACCCATATTCATATATAATTTCAAAAGGACACATGGTCAAAGTTTTGAAGTTAGGATTCTATGTAAAAACGTATTCGGGCATACTGGGGTGGGCCCATACAACAATGCCGACTAGTGCTAAAAGGACCGAATTTCTAGATATAATGAAAGAATTGTCAAGGTAATGGTTCTACCAATTGGTTAATTTGTTAATCATCTAAGCCCCAAGGTTCCACAAATTCATTTATTCAAGTTGTATCTGAGAGATCTGAATAAGATTTCTAGTAAGGAAAAACAAAAACTGATTCAAGTTACTTGTTTTCTTATTGACCCTGCCATGGTTGGTTGGTTTTAAAAAATGTAAATAAGACATAACGCTTTGGATTTGGGGGGTGATCTAACCGAGAAAAGAAGAAGAATATTTTTTGGTGAATTATAGTTAGGAGTTGTGAAGGAAGCAAAATAATTTAGTAGAATGAAGTCTGTAGAGGACATATGGTTGCAGAAAAGGTCAGAATACAATTTTGGAGGGTGTCAATGAAGTTGTGTTGAATATTTAGAAGTAAATTTCATAACAAAGGGGCATACACAAAGAATTATATTTACAATTCATTAGGTTGATGCATGTATTTCTTAGGGGGTCGATGGCTTCTTCTGGTTGGTGCCACAAAAACATTTTAGGGGGTTGGTGCCTCTTGCTAGTTGGTACCAAAAAATCATTGTAATAGTAGGTTGGCACCTACAACATCATAATAAAATATTTTTTTCATATGTTCAGTGTATCTCTTGCAATTAATGTGATTATTTTTGTCTCTGTGTTGAAAGTGTTTTAATTGATTAATATTGGCCACTATACTAATTCACCCCCCTCTCAATATAATTATGCTATCAAAACTACCATCGTTCGTTAAATTATTTGTAAATGTCTTTGCATGGAGCATCTTGTCGTACCCATGCCAAGTCTATGAGGTATATCATCATTTATTTTCATTATCCCACATATTATAACCCTTAATTAGGTGAAGTTGACACCCCCATTGGGGAATGAACTTCAAGTATAATTATTCAAAAATTACATACATAAATTAAAAACTATTAATTGATAAGCATTGAAATTCAGGTAAGTCATTGAAGTGAGGAAGTACTTGAAAAACCTAAATAGAGGTGATGGGTGGAATATTAGTGAAAAATGGATTTCCACTCTCACCTCAAGGGTCATCCTGACCTAGTATCCAACTATTTTGGACATTGAGAACGTCGATCTCCTTGAAGTTTTCAAGAAAAATGGCTACAGTAGAAACCATGGAATTAGAACTTTCAATAATTCCTGTAAAGGGCCTAGATCAAAATATGATATGAAAACGATGGTCTCCAAGGTATGTCTCCCCTACATTCAGGGAACTACAGACAAAACCTCCCATATCTTCAAGAAGAAAAACATCACCACTACCTTTAAACCTATTAATACCATTCATAGTCACCTCTAATCTATGAAAGATCATATTAATAATTATTAGTTAGATAACAAGAATTTAACCGTCGTTGAATATTTTAAAATACTTCTAATAATAGTCATAGATTATACATGAAGATTTATCTCAAAGGTTTTTATGTCATTTTTGTCATTCAAGTTAAATTAATTAGTTAATAAAATGTCATATAATTATGTTTTTCTTGGACATATGGTATTAGTGAGACATAATATTGACCCATATTATAACAAAGCCTATTCATAGGTTAAGAATTTCCAATGATAAAGTGGAGGTGAATCTCCATGGTTGAAAATCTTGTTACATGCTTCTTAAAATGTATATATTAATTTTTATTAATCAATAATAATAATAATAATAAATACAATAAAGTTATTAATATATATATATATTTATTATATATATATATATATATAGTGTGTGTGTGTGTGTGTGTGTGTGTGTGAGATGTATTATGAGGTAAATGTTTTGATTTTGATCCACATTTATTAGTTATTTAATTTATATACATATGGCTATACTCTTAATAATAATGTGAAAGTCCACTAAACAACCAAAAAATCATAAAAAATGTGTCCACCCATAATGCCCTGGTCCTCGTTGTTTATTGTAAAACCTTTTATCCACGGGGATACATCACTTGTTTAGTTGGTCTCAACAACTAATCACACGAGCCCATGTCATCACCCTCTACACGTTACCCCAGTGTTGAGTCACCCCAACTCTTCCATAATCAATGTGAAGAAGTTACCTCTGGGGAGACGAACTCAGAGAAGGGAATTTTCATGCTATTTGCAACACCCATTCCTCCATCTATGCATGCCCTACCTCAATCCTTTTAATAATGTGCATTATCGTTCCATATGGTTTCATATCCTCTCACCACCCAAGGCACAGGCTCTAACTCACTCTAGCCTCTTCCAAGTTATCTTGGTCCTTGTCATCCTGGTGCTCCCTTCACATGCTCCTCCTTTGAACCTCTAGGGATAAGACTTTAGTGACATGTCCCCCCCCCCCAAGCTCCTTCCTTTACGATTCACTTAGCACATGATCCAACTCATCGACCTCTTCCATAATATTGTCCCATCATGTTGTCCCAGTCCTTTTCATCTCTATGTTCCTCCTCATGTGATCCTCCATTGAACTTTTGGGGATGAGACCTCGAGGAAATGTCACCCAATGCATCTTCCTTTACGACATACGTTAATCCTTTGAGGATCTTCTTTCTAACAAGTTTATTTTGATATACTTTACGTATATTTCCCTAGCTCTCATTAAATGGTGGGATTATTTCGAGGCTATAAAAAAGCTAGTCTAATTCTGCCAACGTGCACCAACCCAACTATGTTAAATAATTCAACGCAAGATTTTATGAAATTTATTACATACACATTGTGCCTCTGTCTTTGGTTATGGGGATTAAACCAAAGCCAACATGACACACTGCCTATGTTTGATCATGGATATATATACATACATACATATGCATACATACATACATATACTTGTGTGTGTGTGTGCGCGCTCACTTCTATAATTTATGTGTTTATTCTCCCTCCTACACACAACCATTAGTATAAGAATTCCTTGTACTTTACATTCATTGCAATGAGGTCCATCCACTTGAGAATATTAGTCATACTAATGAATTTCACTGGTGTTGGAAGGTTGATACAAGCTTTCCTCCACGAATCCTATGTGTTTATATTTCTTCATTATTTCAACTCAACATTAAGTTTTGTATTTGATCAATCAACACATGTTATTATGCCTTTCCCAATGCTTACTCACATTGAATACAAAATTATGTTTAATGTCTGAATACAACACTAATGCATATGTATATATATTTCCTTTCATACAAAATGTTAGTGCAAAAATATTGAAAAAAAAAAGTCAATTATCGTAACTTCATCCCTTTTAATCAGTCTAGCACCATGCACTATTCAAGAAAATAATACCAGAAACTAAGTTAACAACCTACACATATTTAATGGCACATGTTACATGTACAAAAATTATCTTGGATTGAACTGGAGTTGGGAAACTAAGTCTGGGACAACATTCTACCTAACCATAGACAAGGAACATCCACTCGTCACTTGCACCTATCACCCCTGAGCTAGATTCTAGAGACTGAGGTACTTTTTTCCTCAAGGGATTTAAATACCAACTATTGGTTGAGACGGTAACTCTAGAGGTTCTCCCACCTCCACCCACCAACAAATTAAGTATTAAATAAATGCATAGGTAGTCCATAGGTTTGTTACCTCCACCCTCTATATGTTTAACAACTAGTAATTCCAGGGAGTATAAAGATCTCTTTTCCACCCTAGAATGTTAAGGTAGTCTTGATCTACAAGTCTTCATCCTTCAAACAACAACATTGTGGTTCCACCCACCCTGGGGACTCGATAACCCACCATAAAACAAATAAAGCAAGAGAGGCTTCATAAATCATCCTTTTAGGAATCCAAGCAACAACCCTTTACTGCAACCATCATAATGTTGTAGCCAACACTGTCATGTATCCTATTTGTTAATCACAGATTTGCAAAATATGTTTTTCCTTGTCAAAATATTATTTATTTGATTGCCTAGGATTTCTAACAAGGCTTTAAAAGTATAATTTTTTATTATCACACCCTATTGTGCAGGTAGATTCTCAGTGCATACACAAAGAATTCCTCTAGCCCGAGAGAGCGAGTCTAGCCACAAACAAACAATCTATGGAAAATCTCCTTAATCTAGAATCAATTAAGATGGCCTACCTCTTAGAACGATATTCCGCTTGGTGATTATCCTGCTTCCTCACTCCAGCTATCTTTAGTTTCCTTCCTTCGAATACCTGAAACAAGCAAACAACCACAACAACAAATGTGATAACATACAATATTGTATTCATCCTACTTAATAGGTCAAGGAACATTAAGCCATAAAGATGTAAAAGGACACTTCATGTAGGAAATCAATTAATAGTTGCATTTATATAAATTAGAAAGAGATTACAATCAGTGACTTGACGTTGTTGGTCTCCTCCAATGTATCTGGGTTCCCACATTTCTGCTAGCACTTCATGGATAACCTCAATAATGAAAATTTTAAGGCCTCTTTCCCTATAGTCTCAAACCAAACCAAAACCATACTATTCTTCCTCAAACATACACTAGAAAGCTACAAGCTATAGATGACTTGTTGATTATTAAAACTTACTCTAAAACTCCAACTAGCTTTTGGTTGAGAAAAAGAGAGGTTTATATAGCTTGGATGTATGGGAGATGGTTCCTCTCATCATGGGAGAAGGTCTTATCTCTTGAGTTTGTTCCATCCTAATAGGGGAAAGGATCCCAAATTGACTTCCTCGGCTCCATTTGGCCCAACCATCTACCAGACTTCCATTACGAAGCTTCTAGACATGGAAGCTTTGACTCCTTATTTAAAAAAAAAAAAACCTTAGAAAAGAGGATCAACACAACTGGAAAAGGGCTTAGTTGCTCCATATGATGTGAGGGCTAGTTTTAATCTCTGCAAATTAGTGGGAGGAGGAAACTGATCAGTAGCGCCGGTCTTATAAACTGGGATAAAAGGAAGATTCTTGGGAAATGATGCAAAGGGGAATTATTCTGCTCATGAAGAGGGACATATGGGGAGTTTCTTCATGATGGGAAAGTATGTTAGGTTCACTATAGAGGTCCTTCACGATCGTGGATGGGGAGTACATGGAAAGTGATAAACATTGTGTGAGCTTGTCGTCGAGTGCGAAGAACTTACCATTAGGGCATGCAAGATCTAAGGTACTAGAAGGGAGTCTCTTGGTCAACTTCCTGTATAATGAGCTAAAGTTGATAGGAAGCGACCACAACGAAAGAGGGCCATGATGTATCCCACATCATCAACATGAGACAAAGGGATGCAAATGATTTCAGATGATACAGAGAATCAAGAGTAAGTGTAACTACAGAAGGACTAACTCTTGAACATAACACAATTCCGGAGTTTGGCAGCTTTTGGATCCACAGGATAAGTGGTCATGATGATGTGGAAGAGATAAAATGGAAGGAAAAGATGAACGACCCAACCTAGGAATGTCAATGATGAAAAGGAAGATATCCCAACCCGACATGAAGCAGAAAGTGTCATGTTCAAGAGTGAGTTGCCGACGCGACTCATAGAATTTCCAATTTCCCCCACCATTTCTGGCAAGTACCCCAATTATTTTTTATCACAAGCTTGAAGGGGATAACATGTGCTTTCACTGTGAGTTCATCCTTTGGGTGAATCCAACCTAGTAAGTTTAATGAGCCCTAGAAAGGAGAAGCTCACAATCGTCATGGCGACAAATCCAATGTCATTTAATGGTTTAACGAGTCTGACAAAGGTGTAACTCGATATCTTTTTCACGTTTAGAGAGTTTGAAAAAGGCATCGAAAAAAAAACTCCACATGGGCCTTTTTGTACATTTGTGTCTCTCGAGCCCAAAAAGGTAGAAAAAGATACTTGAGATAACCGCTTAGCCATTTCAGTCAAGGAGTACCTTTTTCGTAAATAGTTCATCCTAGCCCGAAAAAGGGGTAAATGTATACTAGGTGAACGATGTTTCACATCCTTTAACAAGTTCAAAATGACAAGATCTCGGAAACCTTTTCGTGTTTAAAGAGTCAGAAAAGATCTTGAAAGCAGACCCCCCATTTTAATTCTCCTTTATGAGTAAAAAAGGGAAAAATACTCAGCGATCTTTTCATTTGAGTTTTACGAGTCGAGAAAAGAGTTGAAATGTGACTCCAGTACCATCATCGATAATCCGTCACCTATCGTTGCACAAAAAGGTAAATGCATTATCTAGTTCTGAGGCAAAAATAGGTCAAAAATACTTTAAAACCCTAATATTTCATGAAAAAATGAATAAAAGGAGGAAAAAGTAATTATTTTTTACCATTTACCTTTTTACCTTTGTGTGAAGAGCTTTTTACCCACTTGTACCCTAATTTTTTTGGAGTTGATTGCAGGAAATCTGGGAGGTCATTCACCGAGCCGTCAGTTGCAGGTAAGATCCAAGACCTTAAGCTCCATTTTTCATACTTATTTCACCTATTTTAATCCATTTTTTGGATTTCATGAGGAGGTTTTGGCAAAAAAAAATTCGCTCGGTTGGTGCGATTTCCGAGCACGGTATCATAACGATCGGGGGTTGCTAGAACTGTTAACCACGTCGTCGGTGCTAATATTTTTAAAATAGTCGCGTCGGTGCCGTGAACAAAATTTTTCCTTGGTTTTGTTCAATTTATCCGTTTGAATCCAAATTTCTCTGGCAAAAGATGATTATTGACTTGATTATATGGTTTTTGCAGGGAAAAATCGTGAAAAATGTTGGATTGGAAGGAATACGAGCATGAGGATACTGACACCCAAGCAATGGCTGACCAAAATTGCTTGGATGCTTTGAGGAACTATGGGCTTCTCAAATTCTTGCTTACACCAAGTCTACGACTCAACCCGAATTGCTACGGTATCTCATTAGTATCTGGGATTTGAATTGGGGAATTTTCATCATTGGTGACCAAGAGCTGGAGTTGGAAACTTCAGACGTTTATTTCATCACAAGACTGTCCCGAAGAGGGGAGCCAATCAATATATATGGGTCAAGGCCGATTGGGGAAAGTGTGACCATGCTACTTGCAGAACATTGCCCTAAAGCACTCAAATAAAAAAGTGGCAAGATTGAGATTATGACTGTTCGGGATCTTATGCTGAGAGTGTTACTGTTGACCATCAACAGAGTGGTTGGGGCCCAAGCACAACATGAGATCAACAAGTCAAAGTTTTAGTATGCTATCGACTACACGTCGCCCACTATTTTCAACTGGGCGGAAGCTATGAAAGTCAACACGAAGCGCCAGCTATCAAAAGCTAAGGTGGGAAACCTGAAGCAACTTTGCTATGGGTTTGTGCTAGTGACCTTCTTCCTAGAGCGGGTTCTGTTGTTCCACTACCAGCTGGCTGAGGTGGAACCGCCAATGCGATAAGACCCACAAATGGTCCGTTGGAGTGCGTTGATGCCCAAGATTACTGGGGGCCAACAGATTTCCTATAAGACCGCCTTTTCCTCGTGGCTATGATGATAGCTAATTGTAGTGGAGGATTGGCCTTACAGCGGTACCGACTTTCGCGTAGATCTAGATATTCCGCTTCCAGAAGGGGAGGATTATGATGATGGAGGTAAAAAACAAATATTTTTAATTTTTGATGTTTTTTATTATTTTTGAGATATATGCATTCATGACATTTTGATTTTATGAATGCATATGTTGGACCAGAATGCCATACCGAGATGTCCCTGATTGCCAGGTACATTGCTCGAAAGTTCGAGGTCGCTCCTTATCAAGACGAAAGTGACAATGAGGAGGAGATCGTGCGGAATCTTGATAGATTGACCCATGGGGTCCTAGAGTATGCCCGGATGGGTGATGTCCCACGCCAGTACCAGAGGCAAACGTTGGGGGTTTATAGATCGGATCTGCCAACTGCTGACTCCTGTAGTCCGAGTAGTTACATGCTACCATGAGCATCATGTTGTTTAGTGCATAGGTCTAGCATTCCACATTTTTTGAGGTTTTTATGTACGACAAACATTACCGACACACACACACAGATATATATATATATATATATATATATGTTGTACTTCCTTGTTTACTATGGTACAAATGTTTTTGTATTTGGAATTTTTACATGTTTCGCAAATGTCTATCCAACACATAATTAGCTAATGCATTTGTTAATGTATTCATGTGTTTAGGAATATGATGATATGTAATGTAATCAAAATTTCTCTCTAGTAGACGAATACATAGATACATTCTCAATATCTGATGGTTTCTGATGGAATAATGCTCGTTAAGTTGAAGAACAACAAGCTGTGAATCAAGGTTTACAACCAATTACCAGATGCCAAGAGATAGCTTCTGACAACAATTTGATAACTGCACTATACTCAGCGATGTTATTAGTTGTTCTACATAGACATATACCTTGAAGATCAATCAACTCACCATGGGGATCATAAATGGCCCATGCCGCGGATGATAGATTCAGGGTACTATGACAAGCACCATCAACAAAACCGATATGGGGAGACACCGACATCTGCAAAGTAGGAAAAAACATAATAAGCACAAAAGTTTCTTGCAAAACAACACACCAAACCATGTTGTACAAAAATGAATAAGACACTATTATACAAAAGTAACCATGCAAGATGACTTAAGCATAATGCTTTTTGAGATAAAGCCCATTCTAGGGCTTGTATAAGGGATTGTCCTCATAGTCAATGAGCTCATAGGCCCCTTTCTGTAACAATAGGCCCCTTTTTTTAACACACATTTAACAATGTAGGGCCCATGACACATGGGTTCGAACTTTCCTACCCCCCACTTATCATTAGGTTGATCATAGAGAAGAACCAAATCACCCTTAGAAAAAGCTCGTGGAGAGACAAATTGATCAAAATGGGATTTGTCCCATTTTTCCTGTGCATTAAGTCATTCTAGGTATAAGAGACGCTCTTCCTGAGGGGAGGTCTCAGGGAGAAGTTCGAAAGCCAGCTTGAGGGATGGAATTTCGCACTCAATCAGTAAAGTTGCTTCCAGACTGTAGACTGGCTGGAACGGTGTGAATCCAGTTGCATCCTAGGTTGAGGTTTGGTAAGCCCACAGAGCTGAAAAGAGCATGAGATGCCAATTTGACTTGTGCACCCTGATGGTGCACTGAAGCATCGTAACCAAGACTTTGTTCATAGCTTCAACCTGGCCATTGGCCTAAGGGTTGAGCCATTGTGGTGCAAGCCCAATGTAGAAGTCAGCTCAGCCATCATGTAATCTCAAAAATGGGAGCCATGGTCAGTGACAATGGCTTGAGGCACGAAATAACGTGATTGAATAGAAATTGAGCCATTGTTTTACCATTCATAGAGTATGTAGGCATCGCTTCAGCCTATTTGGTAAAATAGTCCACAACAACGATAATATACTCATGCCCCCCAGTCGAACGAGGGTTACAGGTTATATAGTCGATGCCCCATATGGAAAAAGGACCGACGGTAATAACGGGGTGTAGGTGAGCGGGTGGGGCGCGCATCTTACACTGATAAATTTGGCACTCATGGCACTTGCGGATAGCAAGGATGCAATCCTTGAAGATAGAGGGCAAAAAATAACTAGCACGAAGGAATTTTTTAGCAGTAGCATATCCAGATAGATGACCGCCACATGCGCTAGAATGGTAGCCATTCAAGACTCTCTCAACATCCTTGAGAGTGAGACAACGACGAAGAATTGAATCGACGTCAATGCAGTATAAAGTATCTCCAATGATGCGGTAAGGTTGAGATTGATGCCGAATGTGTCTGCGATCATCCTTGGTTAACGCAGACCAGAAGGTGGATGGCTGAAGATATATGATGATATCACCGTACCTGGGGTCGAGAGTGCTAATTAAGAAAAAAGTCTCATTTGGAAGCTGCTCGTCGGCACCAGCAGGGAGAGAAGCAGAGGGAAGGGAGCACATAAACTCGGTGAAGACCAATGATTTCTTATATTTGGTAGTAGTGAATACCAAATCGAATTATTGGAGGGTAACAATCCATTTCGAATACTTGCCCCCCATCAACTGACAAGTCAAGATGTAGGTTATGGGGTTGCATTCTGAAATCATAGTGGTAGTGTGGAGTAGAATGTAATGCCGAAAGTGTTGAACAGCTTGTACGGTAGCCAAAGCCAACTCCTTGACATGAGCATAACATGTTTCGGTGTCCGAGATTGTGACTGAGGTAGTAAATAACATGTTCATTTCCTTCGTCGTCGTATTGTACGAGCACCATAGCGATCGTACTAGAGGCTGGAGCTAGATAAAGGAAGTAAATGTGATGATAGTTCGGGGGATGCAGCAAAGGAGCATTTATCAGGATAGTCTTTAGGTCATCGAAGTACTTTTAAGTAGCCTCATCCCAAACAAATGGGGTTCCTTGCTTGAGAAATCAAGTGAACCCTAAAGTTAGCTCAGTGTAGTTCGGTACAAAACAACGGAGGAAATTTGATTTTCCCTACAGAATATATAGTTGATGCAATGAAGATAAAGGGGTAAATTAACTATGGCCTTCACTTTAAGAGGATCAAGGTGAATGTCTGCTTTCGAAATGATAAAGCCAAGGAATCATCTGGATTTGACGCAAAAGACACATTTATGCGGATTTAGCTGGATATTGTAGTGTCTACAGCAAAGAAAATTTTACTAGAGATGATCAGGATGATCATGGCATTTATGAGAATGAGTGAGGAGATCATCCAAGTAAGGTTGAATGATATTTCGAATGTCGTGGAACGCATAAGACATTGCTCACTGAAATGTGGCCCCAACATTCTTAAGGCCAAAATGGAGTTTTTTATATGTGAAGGTCCCTCACGAATAGATAAAGGTTGTCTTATCTTGATCAATCGACGCAATGTTTATTTGGTTGTAGCCAAAGAAATCATCCATAAAGGAAAAGAATTCGCTCCCACCACATTCATCAATGATCTGGTCAATGAAGGGAGTGGGGTAGTTATCCTTAGGGCATGCACGATTGAGATCACGGTAATCGACGCAAACACGAATAGTACCTTGTTTCTTTGTAACCAATACAATATTCGACACCTAATCCGTAAGAGGGATCAGATAAATAAATCCAGCTTTCAGAAGTTTTTCAACTGTGCCCTTAATGATGACCACTTTTCTAGGGTGCACTGGGCGGAGTCGTTGGTAAACATGCTTTGCATGAGGATAATTTGGAATCTCATGCACGACTATACTTGGGTCAATGCGGGCATTTATTCATATGTCTACGCAAAACCATCCTGGAACTCTTGGAACAGACAAGTATAGATCTTGATCTCTTATGGAGAACAAGTTACCCCAATATGGACATTTTCAACGACACTAGGTTTGACAGAAATATCAATTGGCATCATTTGGGTAATGTTACCCATGTTCCCTTTTGACCAAACTTCATGAGTCATGTTCGGTGTCTGAAGTGGTAGGGATAGAACTGAGAGGATAACTCCTCGAGACAAGTAGACATGATCGCTGGGCCAAGTAAAAACGAGGAACAATGATGAGTGTCGTTCCAAGGTACTTCCTCTAGGGACATTAGTTCCATGATACTTTCATCAAAAAGGAAAGTCTCTGTTAAGGGGTCAGGAGATTCCTAAGAAACAAGCCATGGGGATTGATAATACGCATCGAGAGATGTTCTCGAAAGAGGATGATCAGAGGATACCGAAGGTGAAGCCGAAACAACTTCGTTGTAATCAATTTTGGCGGGACTTAGCAACATAAACTCGCACCATGTATCTACAAGATCTGGCAAAGGAATGACCCAAGGACTAGACGTGACAAAAATCGCATTGACAGAGGCAACATGAGTAGGTGGGAGCAGAAATATGCCCATCAAGGCAGGATATTTAAAGAGTCCTTCCCCCACGCTCTCATAAGGCGCACCAATGTGCTTGACATCTGGAATATTTCCATCTGAGGAGGAAGAGGCAAAGAAGGACAGTTGATCAATTGTGACTATTTTCCCTTGATGGGGAAAACAAATCACATGGAAAAGGGAGGAGGCTACAGCATGCATGGCATGGGTTCAGGTCCGTCCAAGTAGAAGATTGTAGTTAATATTAGCCTCAATGATCTCTACTTCAACATGTACCCTCTTACCCTCCAAAGTAATGGCAAGGTTGGTAAGGACATCGAATGGTCACAAATCATGCACATCCAAAGCTTCCAGAGTGTTAGGGGACTGGTTCATATTAGGAGAACCAATTTCCTTCCAACAAGCGACAAACATGATGCAAGTAGAAGCACCTTCATCGATGACGGTCCTATGAATGGCCTTCTCATTTATGATTACCTGAATGAGAAAGGCAATTTGATGAGGCAAATGCAGAACGTGGTTTTCTAGGTCAAAATAGATGAGATTAGAGTCAGCGAGATCAATACCTCCAATAGCCGACAGTAACGATTTCTGTTGAGAAGGATAGCTTTGAAGGACCTTGAGAGCATACATAACTGATGGCGCTTGAGCCAAATCTTCAACAATGTTATAATTTTGAGTGGCTCGAGCGTTAGGATTATACGAGGACTTTCGAAGCACACCTCGAGAAGCTGGTCGAATGGAGGAATCAGGATTAGGTCGCTCTATATGGAGAGGATTAGAGCTGGACGGGGTGGAAGAAGAAGGGGTACCTTCTTTCTCTTTCCCTACTAATAGGGTAGGAGTTTGATAATTATTTGACCTAGCAGCCACGTTGATTTGGGTACTCATCATGAACACTTGTGAACCCGAGGAAGCGGATGACTGAGGCTTGTCTACCATTTGAGTCTGTTGGGATGGAAAGGGCTCTTTCAGGACAACTGGGGTCTCTTTGAGAAAATGAATAACTTTGAACCATTTGGGACAATCCTTAGTGTAGTGATCCTTCTCACAGATGAGGCATGGATACTTGGGTTTCCGTTGGGAAGCATTACTAGTAGACAACTTAGGAGGACCCTATTTTTGGGCATTGGCTTTGTCCTTGCCTTTGTCTTTCTTCTTGCCTTTAGAGGATTTATCCGTTGCAGTAGACTGGAGAGCGTGAACCTCCAAGGTTTTACGAGGGCCATATGAATTGCGAGAGGAGTCACTGGGAGCAGTGTTGGAGACTGACTTCTATTTGGAAGAACATTTTGTAGGGGTTTGAGTCACTGAACCAATTACTCCATCAAGAGGAGGGGTAGCTAGAGAATTAGATGTCTTCAGATCAGATGATGGTCTGGGCGCATCGGGTAACACATCATATAACGTGTCAGACTGTGAGTAGACAAGGTCTAGATACTGGGCACATGCGATGGCTTGTTCCTCAGTGTCGCATCTACCCATAGCAATGTCCTCAGTAATCTTATTGACGAATGTGAGTCGCAGTGTCTTGCTTGAGTGACGGTAATAGACGGTTTCCATTTTCATAGCGAATTGGCAGCTGAAAATGTGTGAGAAAGGCCATGGCGAGAGTGTTAAAGTCATGACAGGTATTTCGAGGGAGCTCGATAGACTATTTGGTTGGAGCCCCTGTAAGATTTTATTGGAAAAGATGAAGACAAATGGAATCATCTACATAGGAATGTGAGGAGCACCAGAGGTGATATGTCATCACGTGGGCTTGAGGATCCTCTTTTGCTTTTCCTTCAAACTTTGGACAATCGCTCAGAATCTTGGACATAATTGGAAACTAGTATGGTGAATGAAGAATCGGGTCATTCGTGAGTCTAGACACATCTGGTAATTCTAGCGTAGCGAAGAATGGCAATTGGGTATTGAAAGGCATTTGAGGTCAATAAGGGGGCCCAACTGGTAGGGCCCATCCCTGCTGGTAAGAATTTTGTCCCCAAAGTGGAGGATTGTTTCCATATGGAATTTGATTTTTCCCCCACGGTAGGTTACCTTGCCCATAGGGAGGATTCAGACCTTGAAAGCCTTGGAACTGTCCGGCCAAAGGCTGTTGATAATAAACATACTGGTTAAAAGGTTGTTGAATCTATTGGCCTTGGAAATATGGATTTTTCACGTGATGTCCCTAAGCATAAGGGTTTTGGACCTACTTCCCCTGGACACAAGGGTTTTTGAACTACTACCCTTGGATGTAAGGATTCTGCACTTGCTATCGATGGACATAAGGATTTTGGACTTGTTGTCCTTGGACAAAAGGAATTTGAACTTGTTTCCCTTGGACATAAGGATTTTGCACCTACTGCTGCAGGAATTGACCTTGCCCTTGCCCTTGCAAGGGTTAACCTTATTGATATGAGTATAAGGGTTGTTGATGCCCGGGTTGACCTTGTTGCTACAAGGGTTGACGTTGGGCCTGCAACTACAGAGGTTGACCTTACGAAGGCATAGGTTGTGAGGATTGCGGCACATACTGCATTTGCAGCTGCATGGTTTGATGAAACTGTTGTGAGGGTTTCCCCTACAGTTGTTGTAGTTTTCCTTGCTGCGACATCATCTAGCCTTGCTGGTGCATGGATGGCCCTTGCTGCAATGAAGGTTGGCCTTGCTACTGCATGGATGGCCCTTGCTATAATGAAGGCTGGCCTTGCCGCTATAGGAGTTGTCCTTGCTGCTGCAAAGGTACTTGAACAGCTCCCGGAATGACATCTTGAAAGTTCCCGAACTGTATCTAGCCATACCCACCTGGTGTGGCGGACGGACGAAGTTGGACATAAGGTCCAGGATGAGGGATGTATGGCGGATTAGCCATTGCTTGTGAACCATATGGAACATAAGGAGGTTGGTACTAACCTTGAGCCATATTGGGCTACTAATACTAGACGTGACCTGACCCAGATGGACCAACATTGGTCTATTGATACTGGACATGACTTGACCCAAACGGACCAACAATGGGTTGTTGGCACTGGATATTACTTGATCCAGCAAGACCAGCAGGATTCAAAATGGCACCCGAAGAGGGTTGGTTCATCCCAACCATGTGAGATTATGGGCCACTCACATTGGTTGTACCAGACATCATAGAAACATTCAAACTCTACCCCCCAGGCAGTGGGATAGCCTCCCCACTTACTGGAGGGATCGAAGAATTGACAACAGCATGACTCAAGATCATCGGTTGAACCAGACGGGTTAATTGAACTGATGAAACAAGAGGATTTGGAATAGTGGGTTGCACCAGGACTAAAGTAACTACAAAAATCACCGTCTGTTGGGAGGTTAGGTTCTGAATGAACGGATCTGCGGTAGGCATAGTGCTAGATGCCCAAATAGGGTTATGATATAGTGATGAGGAATTAGGCATGCCTAAAACCAACTGAGCTAAAGTCACGTAATTACGCGGTAACTCAGGGTGAACACTAGCCAGAATGCTTCCTGTGTAAGGGAAACCTTCAGAAGGAAAAGGATATTCCTGCTCCTCAATTGTACGGGGAGTGGAATCCTCCGAGTGACCCAGAGAGGAGACTAGGATTTCACCTTCTGATTCCATGGTTGGAAACAGATGACGACGGAATACCAAAGATGTTCGAGGGGATAATTCCAAAGGAATACCCGGCTGATCGTATAGATTGTACAGACGCCGTGATGATATCACAAAAGGATCAAATAAAAGATTTGGAGGATAAACAACCAGTCCAAGCTGACCTTTAGAATTTGGCAGACTCTCGGGAGTTTGGATAGGGTTATCCAAATATTCTAGGCCAATGTTAGAAAGTGACCCAGTATCTAAAGGGGGAGGATGAGATGACAAAGGTTGAATACTCAGAACTATTCCAAGCTCAACACCTTGGTCCTCAAGCGACTGCGGCAATTCAGGAAAAGGCTCCTCAGACAATCTTTCAGACCGAGGAGATGGAGAGGAACTAGGCGAACCAGTTAGCTCAGTCACGATGATTTTGTCTCAAATAACCAAAAGAGAGATTGATTTCAAGGGCTTTAAAATGTATTTAAAGGTATACTCACGATGTGGTCTAAAAAAGACTAACAGGAATGCTATAAGATCATGGGCAACAATTTTTTAAGATGCAAAAACAAACTGGTTCTCTTTCATATTTTAAGAGTTGAGAAAATAGCAAAGGTGACTCTATCACTTTCGATTTGAAACGAGCTCGAAAGGACAAGCTCTCAAGTGATCTTTTATATTTCGAGAGTTAGAAAGATTAGAATGACTACTCATGATGATCTAGGTAAAAATGATTACCAGGTAATCATGAACTGGAAAATACCTCCCATGAACAGAGAAGTATGGGCAGGGAATATCCTTGAATGTTGTGTTCGGTGTATCATGTTTACAAGGCAGCAGAATCAGCTTCCTATGGATAAAGGATTGCAACCTAGGGGGGTCTCCCTTTATATACTCGATGGTACGAGGAGCACAAGTCCGTACTAGCGTTGTCTAGTGCCAAAGTGAACAACATCTATGAGGTTTTAAGATGCTGAGACACGTCTCTAGCCTAGACCTTCTAAAATGTGATCGTTAGATTTCAAATGCGCCTTAGGTTAATTGAATACATTTTAGATTTTATCTCGAAATTATGTCTTGGTTTTCAGGCCTTATCGATGTGACTTGAAAAACACCTATATGCAACTAAATGAGACAAGACCCTTTCAAATCGATGAATTGTCTACACTAATGGGAGTAGAAAAAACACTCAAATGCAACAAAACAAGAAATTGAAAGCAAAATGAATTTTTCACTATTTCGCTCTTGAAAACAAAATGATGAAAAAGCTCTTTCCAATTCCTAACTTTCCAATCAAATGCACTTCAAGTATCCCTTTCACTAGTAAAGAGAATTCGTTTCTTTTCCAATGCAAGTGACAATGCAACTTGATGCTAACTAATGTAACATATTGATTCAACAAACTAGAATTATGTGTTTTTCAATGAAATCACGGAACAAATCTTTCACAAACGCTTCAATGAAATATTTCCAATACAATCAATCACAAGCAAACACAACGCACCAAAGAGAATTCCTTTCAAACTAATGAAGCAAATACTAAACCAAAAACAAGATGGGCAATGTGATCTATGCTCGAAAAGAGACACTCAAACACCAAACAAAACTTTTCAAACTTGTTAAATGGAAATCAAAGCAACAAAAGGACTAATCAAACGAGATGCAAGGAGAGAATTTGACTATCGACTTGACTTTTTGAGCATGCAAACAAGTGAATGGGTGACAATCTAGATGCCCTAGGGTTATACACCATCCAAGAACTCAAGAAACCAAGTGAAGAAAATGCAAATCAATCAAGCATACATACCAAGCTAAAAGAGATTTCCAGTCAAGGAGAACACAATGAAAACAAGCTGAGAGACAGAAATAACAAGGGCAAGACACACTGGCTATGATCTAGGGTAAACCCTGATCTTCACCTACAGAAATCGGCGCCACTGCTTAACTGAAAACACATGCCAAAATGGGGTCGGTGCGACTATTTTTGAGAAACTCGTGATGATCGGCGTGACTGTCAGAAAAATAAATGCATTGACCGAGGATTCAAGGAAAAAAAAAAAATAAAAAAATCAAATGCTAAGAACAGGCTTGTCACTATAAATTTCAGGCTCAGAGCAGTAAACCAGGCAAAACAGAGAACACTAAAGGGAAATGGTGATACTCGAAAAGTTCACACAAAACCATAAAATGACAATCAATCAAACAAAAGGATTGGGTCCCTAGTGGAGTCACCAATTTGTGGTGCTGGTAAATTCTCATTGCGGGCACAAATAATTCCTCTAGCCCGAGAGAATGGGTCTAGACACAAACAAAAAATCTATGGAAAATCTCCTTAAGCTAGAATCAATTAAGAGGTCCTACCTCATAGAATGTTATTCCGCTTGGTGATGATCATGCTTCCTCACTCTAGCTACCTTTTGTTTCCTTCCTTCGAATACTTGAAACAAGCAAACAACAACAACAACAAACGTGATAACATACAATATTGTATTCAACCTACTTAATAGGTCAAGGAACATTAAGCCATAAATATGTAAAATGACACTTCATGTAGGAAATCAATCAATAGTTGCATTTATATAAATCAGAAAGAGATTACAATTGGTGCCTTGATGTTGCTGGTCTCCTTTGACGTATCCGAGTTCCCACACTTCTGCTAGCACTTCATGGATAGGCTCAACAATGAAATTTTTAAGGCCTCTTTCCTACTAGTCTCAAACCAAACCAAAACCACACTATTCTCCCTCAAACATAAACTAGAAAGCTACAAGCTATAGATGACTTGTTGATTATTCAAACTTACTCCAAAACTCCAACTAGATTTTGCTTGGGAAAAGGAGAGGCTTATATAGCTTGATGGATGGGAGATGGTTCCTCTCATCATGGTAGAAGGCATTATCTCTTGAGTTTGTTCCATCCTAATAGGGGAAAGAAGCCCAAACTGACTTCCTTGACTCCATTCGGCCCAACCATCTACCAAACTTCTGTTACGAAGCTTCTAGACATGGAAGCTTCAACTCCTTATTTAAAATACCTTTCAAAAGAGGATCGGTGTGACTAGAAAAGCGCTCAGTCGCTCCGTATGGCGCGAGGGCTAGTTTTAATCTCTGAAAATTGGTGCAAGAAGGAAACTAGTCAGTAGCGTCGATCTTGTAGACTAGGATAAAGGAAGATTCTTTGGAAATGATGCAAAGGGGAATTATTATTCTCATGAAGAGGGACTTATTGGGAGTTTCTTCATGATGGGAAAGCAAGTCGGGTTCACTGTAGAGGTCCTCCAGGATCGTGGACGGGGAGTACAGGGACAGTGATAAAATGTTGTGTAACACACCCCATCAAAGAAAATTAACAACGTTACGAAGGGATTTACCTAAGGTATTCGCTAAGGCTAAAACTATATAAGGAGATGGATAACAAGGTCAATGTGTGCAAGCTATGGGTTATTAATCTGTAATTTGATCTGAAACATGATTGCACAAGACAACAAGGAGATGGATTGGATCTTATAGATTTGAAAGTATAGTGAAGACTAATGAAATATACTTGCTTGATTTGTTTATGATTATAGCTAAAAATGATAGATCTATGGTTATAATGATACTCTAATATAAATGTGTGACATTGAATTTTGTGAAGTATGTGTTGTGGTTGTTGCGAAAGTATGTTTCAGTAATTTCAGATTTGTACGTTAGTTCATTGATCTATAGTCGCGTACATACGTGAATCTAGTTTCATATAGTTGTAGATAAATTATGTGTATTTATTCTATACCTTGACATCTGTAAGCAGGTATTATGGATGGTATTTGCGTACATACGCTAATATGTTTGATGAATGTCACGTATGTGTTCTAGGGTTTGTAGTGTTGATAAATGATGATGTTTGATGAGATATTTTTTGTTTATTGCTATCTATTGATGAAGTCTTGATCATGTTGATCTTTTTTTGACAGTGTTGGTTAGGTTAGTTTTTCATGATTGGAATATTGGTTAGTAATGATGCTACAATGGTTTGTGATTGGTTCAATGATCTATGTATGGTCGATTGGTTAATTCAGTGTTGTAGTGATTCATTATGCAGTATTCAATGATTTGAGATCTGTACGGTTTTGTATAGATGAAGCGCATGCATATGCAGGTCTTACTGTTAACAGAGCGTATGGAATTTGAAGCTTAATTTGGTCAGGGTTTTCAATGTTGTTGGTTGATGACAATTGATGGGTTTTGTGTACTTTTCATGTTGAATTGATCTGGATGGTTTATATCTATTATGGAATGGTTTTATTTGGTTACAAAATATGGTTGATATTTAGTGATTCAGTTGGTTTAGTGATTGAATGATTTGATTCAGTATTTGGTTTCATAGTTGTTACTTGATATTGTGCTTAATTTTGCTGTGGGATTACTTTGAAAATATGATGAAAAGTGGTCTACATGTTTGATGTTTTGAGTCAAGTGGATCCAGTATGAAATATTATGAAATATGGTCCATAGAGGTGATTATTATAGGCTATTTTTGCATCTAATAAATAGGCTTGCAAGCTGGATCAATCAAAAATTGTGACCACATCGTCATCATCCCTACACAAGACCCTAAGCATGACTCTTCCAAATCCCTGAGTTGTTGGGTATAACTACTTCAAATCATTTCTTTTAAGTCCCAACGTACCCTAGCCCTTTAGAGACCTGTGTTCAACGACACGTTTCTCCATTCTGCACCAGTGTTGATTAGCAACAAGTTGTCCCTTGTTACAGGTGCGATAATTCTAGAAATTCAAGAAAAATAAAAAGAATCCTGAAGCTTCCACTTCCAGAAGCTTGCAGGAGTTATTTCAACCATTTACCCTTAATAAGGACTTCAAATCCTATCTGATCCTACCTCGGATATTTCACCTCTTATCCCTTGAGCTCATCTTCCCATCAAGAGTGGAGCTCAAGCCTAGATTGGTAAATGGATAAGAATTCCTAAACTACCACACTCTCCTATAAATTTACAACCATCTACAACATCAAGGTTCGATTTTTGAGACTAATCATGCCCTCATGTTGCTGCCTTGAATCTAAGAGAATCATCATCTTCATGCATTAGGGTGACATTGAGTGTGCTTTGTGACAAGGAAGGACAAGTCAACTTGGGGAGATCTCTACAAGATCAACTACTATTCTTAGTTGTAAACTCTCTCCTATTCATATTAATACAAAGATTATATCATTTCCATATATGTGTTATGTTATGCTTACATTCATATATTTCAATGCTTTGTTGATCCATTGAATAGAGTAATTGGATAACATTACATAGATGTCGTAGATCATTAGCTTGTTATGATTGTATGCATAGGTTCTAATTATAGCAATCAGAGATATGATTGGATCTTACAATCCGACAGGAGAGTAAAGCTTGCGATGAATTCCAAGTAAGCCTCTTTCCATTCTTCAATTTCTCTAAGGGAAACTTTATATTCTTTGCTTTTTGTTGTTCTAGGCCAGTCCACTAGGTCTAGGGAAGATACTTCCATCCACGGTCGCAAATTTCGTATAACAAATTCGTGACTCCACTGGGGATTGTTTCTTTCCCTTAGTGGTTTCCTTTCCCTAGTACTTGCTTCACCTATTAAATAGACCTTCATTGCCTCACTAATTCTTAATTTTCCTTTGGGAAGACCTTTCATTGAGCTTCATTTTATTTTTTGTCTCAAAACTAAGCTTTACCTTGACCAGTGCTTCCCCTAGTCTAGAGACAAAGTGTTGCAATGCTCCTTGGCCTTCTCACCTGCATTGTAGGCAACTGATAGCCTATCTACACCGTTGACCCCTGTTTCATGCAAAATTTTTCCTTTTTATGATTTTCTCTTTGATTAACTTTGTTCCAGTTGTCCTCCTTATGTCCTTGAGTGTGTCTTGAACTGTGAGAAGCCTTCATCTTGTTTTATTTTGGTTTTGAGTGACTTTGATAAGATTTTTATTTTATTTTTCTTTACTCTTGTCAATTAGATCATTAGAAAATTGATTGCTTGATCGTTGGATTTCTTGAAGGAATTGGTGTTTCAGTCATCATTTCGAATAGTTGCTTTTATCAGTGATTAGGAAAATATCTTAGTTTTCATCTGAAAATTAAGTGGGATAAAAAATAAAATCCTTATGCATTATGCATTGATTCAAGGGGTTTGTCTGTGAAATTGGAATTAGGAACAGTTGTCTTAGGGAAATTGATTAAAAATATTGCTTGTTGCATCTAGTGTGTTGCATGCTTTTTGTTCTCTTCCCTCACATACATATATTTTCATTGAAAATAAAATTTTAATTTCATCATGTTAGATTGCATTTTTAGGATATTTAGGTGAAATTCATGGTGAGCCTTGAAAAATGAAACTTAATTCAAGATAAGCTTTAAAATTTATTGAATCAATCTTAAGAAGCATTTGAAACATTAAGGCAACCATCTATAGGTATAGGCTAGAGACGTGTTTTAATGTCTATAAACATAGGAGTTATCATTTGTTGCTAGTGTTTCATTCTGAGGGTGATATCATGTTCCATGTACCTAAGTGTATCGATCCATTCTCCACGTGTATCTAAGTATATTGGATGGAGCTCCGTGCATGCAAAGTATATGGTAATGCTCTCATCGTACATTACACATTTGAAAGCACTAACATGGACTCCACTTCCACATACCATTGAGTATATTTTGGAATTCCACCATAGGTTGTTATCCTCACCATAGGTAACCGAGTCAGTCACCTTGTATAATGTGATACACCAAACATAACATTCGTGGAGATTGCATTCCCATATGTAAATCCTTGGTTCAATAAGGTGGTACATTACAGTTCATAGTTAATAGGTAAACCCCTTTTTCCTAGTTACCCTTGTTGACGATGTTGGAACCGCCAACATGTTAGGGGATATCCCTGGTAAGAAGTCCCAACTAGACCTTAGACCATTTGGAGTAGGAGTCCTAGCAGTGGGTAGTAAAGCAATGCCTTGACTGCAATAGCATGAAGAGGTAAGTGTGATATATTTTTCGGAATCAAGTGTGTGACCTTGCAGCGAGTCAAGTGAGATGCATGTGGGTTCTAACACATGGAGGGGAAAAGGAATTCCACAATATGGAAAGAAGAATAGCCCACAGTCCAAAGTGATGGGTTAAACCCACAACACATTTGCAACAAGATTCATACAATTGCATACAAAATAGTTCATACACAAATGCGTAAGTTAAATAAAATTCATTGCTAAAGCAAATACAATAAAAACATATGCATGTAAACGTGTTGGATTTGTTATACATTATTAAGTGAAAGTTCCATCCATACATACAACGTTGACAGTCACTAGCCCCAATTCTGGAACATTACAGTCAACACCACCTGCTCCTCCAAAGAGATGTACTCACTCTGCATTGTGGAGAAGCCAAGGCTCATCACAATACTCTCCAATCCTTCTCTAAGCAACTCCTAGCCAAAATCTTGTACTATGAGTTATCGGTTTCTATATATAGCAAAGGGTTGGGTGACCCTTGACATTCCCCTTTGACACTTGGGCTATCCTCATGACTCTTCACATTACATAGTGACTGTTCGCATTCCACTAATGACACTTGGAATTACAATTACAATATGTTTACAATAATACAATTTCACATATACCCATGTGTGACAAAAATAGGCTTGAGTCAGCCTGACAAGACATACAACATCACTCAGGGTCTTGGAGAAAGACCCACTCAGTAACATCCTCACGGAGATCTTCTGTTACGAATTGATACCAAGCTTGGTACTACACTATCAGGTCCCCATGTTGTTTGGTGGTGTCTTTGTCGAAGTGGACTCATGTCTCCATGGCTTCCAGGTAAATGGTTCTGAAACCTCTGTCTAACTCATCTTGAAGCATGCACAACATTTTCCTAAGTGTGGTTGGACCACCGATATACTTCAGAATGTTCTCTGCGTTGGGGTGCAAGTCATCACTGATGGCTTCGTGCATCAACCGCTCTATGTACCCATCAACCTCCAGCATGACTAGGTTCTTCCTCATGGCCTAGGCGAGGGTTTTGATGGAAGGAATCTTGTGCGTTTGCACTATGACATCGAGACTCATAAAAAAGTGGGCATAGGAAGCCTCAATGCTAGTTATGAGTGGAGGGATATTCTCATAATTCCAGATCAACATCTGAATTTGTGCTTTGTCTAACTCAGCCTCTGGCTTCATCCTCTTTTGCAAGTAAAGTGGGGCACCCTTGTACCTCATTGTCCATTCTTGCATGTGTGCAATAACAGTGTGAATGTCTTTGAGAGTTTTGTTTGTATGTGCGCACTATTGCTGAAAGTCGTATAGATGGACAACCACTTTATGCATCGTAACAAATATTCTATACACTGTTTGCATGGTGGCCTCCAAATTTAATATCTCCACCACTATTTATTTTTTCATCTCTATCATGGCAGATTCTGTGGACTACTCTATTCTCTGCCTAGCCTCTTGCAAGTCCTTCGCCATTCGATCATTCTTTGCTATCAAGAACTTAACCGTTGAAATCATGGCTTTTCATAAGACTTAGAAGCCTCAGCCATGGAAACTAGATTTCTTCTAACATTTGGTACAATCACCCTTTCTTCTGTGTGTGCAGGTGATGTATGATCATCCAAAAGTTGATTTCTTTGTGCTTGTACAATCCTCTACTATGACTTGTCGAATGCCAGATTGTAGACATCTGTCTCCGAATGATCATCAAGGAGAAAAACTTCTCCTCTCTCGCTCGGGACTTGTTGTGATTCTGGAGGTGACGAAGACTATGGTGCGACCTCAATTGCTCTCGACATGAGATTAATGTCTTTCTCCTGTAGCTCTTGTTCCATCTACATGTCTGTCACCTCAACTACTTGCTCAACTTGTTGAGAAAGTTCCCGAACTTTCACCTTCTCACCTTGTTCATCATCTATTGGTTGCTCTACTTCTTCAACTTGTATCTGTGCAGTTTTCTCTATCAGTGTACCTTTCCTTCTTCTTGTTCTTGTTTCTGCCTTTCTTCCCTTTCTCTCCTCCTGATCTCTTGTTCTTATTTCAACTTCTTCTATATCTCCTACAATCTCCTCTTTATATCTTCCAACCTTTGCTTCTCTCTCTTTTTCTGCTCTACTCTCCTTTTGCGTTTTCGCTTCTTCACCTCTATCTCCAAAGCTACTTTCTAAACAAGAGTATCTGCTTTGGACTTGTATCTTTTCTCATCCTTTGCACTCTCGCCAATCCTCCTCTTGCCTTTTTCTTGTGTGGGTTTGCTTCTCACTACTGTTGTTTTTTTTGTTGTTTCTTCCTGTGGTGTTGTTTCCTACAATGATCCTTTCCATTCTACAGTCATGCTAATCGGTTCATTGAGCCTAAATGATTTATAGCAATACGTCCAAGGATCTTTGTCTAGCCAATGAGATATCCCATGGATCCATGGGTAGTACACCTTCGCATAGTGGTTCTTACATATGCAGTGTGGATCATACAGATTGAATCTGTTGGTGTCAAATCCAAAATTCTTCATGTCCTCGGCCTCAGCATTGCATATTTCAAGGTAAGGATCTCGTACAACCCAATCAATAAAGGAAGAGCAGGCCATGGTGCCTTCTTCCTTCTGTGTAATCCTATTGATAACCTCGTGGAGATGTGGTGTGCAACCTCTTTCATGACTAGCTTTTCTGTGTGTTGTAGCGCCTACAACCACCCTCCAAAATTTTGGTCTGCACCAATTTTGGAGCCTCCCTTGAGAGTTTCACTTGATGTCTGTACACACTAGGGTTCACTCTGTGAGCTTGTGTGAGTTGTTACATCCACCTTGCTTATTCATTTCATTGAATTTTCTGCATGTTGGTGTCTAAGTCATGTTTATGACCATGTTGTGGTTATGCTCAGAGTCTTCACTTCGTATGTGCTTGTTGTGTTCGCTATGAAAAATTCTGTCGCACTCACTTACGGAGTCACATTTACTTTCATGCAAGAATCGCCTCTATCAATGAATGCTCAATCATGAGTGTCACACTTGTCACTTGCACTGTCGTTCAGTCATGTTGAACATGTGTGTCTGGATGGTTTGGGTCGTTTCGTCATCGAGTCATGTGAGTGTGTGTTCTTATGATCGCCTATGCATCTTTTGATTGTTCACACAATTAGTCATTTTTGTTGAAGTTCTGACGACCAGACTCCCCTCTAACAGTCAGACCATCACTCCACTTTCGACTCGATCGACTGTCAACCAGAACAATGCAAAAGCACCAAGCTAGACTTTTCAAACTGCGATACCCACAAGAATTTCAATCAACCCTCATGCTGGCAAACCAGATAATCAGACCCGGCAATCACCCATGGGACTAACTCCCCTCAAAATTTTCGCAAAGCCCACTGACCTTACTTGCTCAACTGACTGAGGAAATTGTGCAGAGAGGCTAGACAAACACCAAGTGCTCATCCTTGTCTCCCTTAGAAAACTGTGTAGTTTTCCCAGTCTGTCATCCCTATAGTCGACCGATTGTTCATCTCAGAAATTGTGTAGTGTTCATGAGTAGGCCTTCCGCTGCCCATTAGTCAGCTCAGCCTAGAAATTACATAGAGATTATCAGCAGCCTGAGCTCCTGACCTCAGTGCAGTTTCCCTTTCCAGCAACGGACTTCTAGTTCCCTCCAAGAATTGCGTAGTTTTTACTGCCATAGTCTCCAGAAGACAGTTGGAAGTTCCCTCTAGGAATTACGTAGTTTTGGCTACATGTGACCCCAGCTACTAGTTCCCTCTCAGAATTGCGCAGTTTTGGCTGCTAATCTCCCGAGTAGTTCCCCCAAAAAACTATGCAATCCCTTCCTGCTAACCCTTCATGCAGCCTTCCCCGCTCCTCTAGAAAATTGTGCAAATCTGGCTGTCCAACCCCCAATTCCCATTCATTCTGAAAAATGCGTAGAGCATTCTTGCCTTGCCTCCCTACAACCCGGACTGTCCCTCCAAAAAATTGTGCAATTTTTCCTCCCATTCAAGGTAGACCTCGCAGATAGTCATTATCGACTTAGATTGCCCAGATTCATCACTCAGTGACTCTTGTGTAGTTTTCATCAGCAATGCCCAGAGTCATCATCCCACTTCACAACCTTGTTGCCTCTCCTGGTCACCTGCATCTGAAATGATCATGTGTCATGGTAGACTAGGAGGTTTTGGATTTAATGTCATCTCATCATGAGTGACTGCAGGTACAGGTACACCAACAAACATGGAAAGACAACGAATGGGATGAACGAAGGGAGCACATGCAGAAGGGTAGGTTCACTAATGGACAAGCAAACGATGCATGCAAAATGGACGAACACGACGAACATGCACCTTCGCAAACAAATGATCCTTTCAAGCCTTCTAACATGCAAGTAAGGAACAATATGTTAAAGCTTCATCAAGCGAACCAAGGATCATCGAAGACTCCACGCACCTTGCCATGCAGAGTGAATTTATGATACACCATGAAGACATCCATCACCTAGCAACACTGTGCCTCGACATGCACTCTAGCAGCAGCACGAGTGTACTAGCACTATCATGTCAAGTCATGTCAAGTCACATCATAAGTCATGTCGCCCACTGTTACAGGTCCATTTGGGCACATCAGCCCCAAATTATAGATTGATACTATTAGGGCCCATCAACCCCTAGTGTAGTTGTTACATGCCCTAAAGAATTTAGTTATTAGAATGCCTCACTTGCAAAGAAGTTCCATCACTGAAAACATCCAAAAACTACCTCTAAGAAGATTAGCGCAAGGAGGCCTTCATTAGGGTGTGTTGCACTGCAAACCACACATTGACAGGGTGTTATGCAGCACACTTGGTCCCTCTTTGGCCTGCACTGAGTGAATTTGAGCAAATTTCCATGAGGATTTGAAGATTCCTTATCCATTGGAAGCCTCTAGAAGTTTCTCAAATGTCACCTACTCTTTTGAGTTCGCATTTGGATGAGGAAAGGAATTAGGAAACATCAATCCCCTATCTCTTATTCCATGGAACTGATTTCTAAATTTAGAAAGGAATTCATTATCACCATTGATGGCATAACCTCCTTCACTCACCTATATACAGATCACTCATCTAAGAGATTAGGGGCTGGAAATATTGAGTTGTAGGGCGATGCTGGTGATATGAGATTAGAATTGATTGCAAGTATTGTTATAGTGTTGAAGTGTCTTGCTTGTCATGAGCTGAAGAAGGATTGAATTGGAAGAGTGTCACTGGATCAAGCATATATGGGTTATAATCTTTCCTCTTATCAATAAAGTTTTTAAGACTTTTTCCTTATGCTTATGTTATATGTTAATGCTTTCATATGTATATCATGTTCTTGATTCCATGTTATTTATAAGCAATAGATCATTATCATTTTCCTTGATAGGTTTTTGTTTCTGTGTTTGTGTAGGTACTTTCCAAGTAGCTTAAGTATGGAAAGGAGCAACAAGATTGGTCAAGGGAGACAAGGCGCTAGCGAAAACTACAAGTAGGTTTCTCTTCTCTCTTTTTTTATTTGTTGATTATAGAAAAGGTTAAGATTACTTTGTGTATTGTTTCTAGACCTGCTACTACATCTAGAGGGTTAGGCGTTTGTCCAAGAACACTAAATATTCCCGAAACAAATTGACGACCATACTAGGGATCGCTTATCCTTATTAGTAGCTTATCACCCTCTTAAGACATTTCTACATACTGTACTTGAGGTCGTTTATTGATTTCAGTCCTATTTCATTGAAAATTGAGTCGAAACTGTGACAAAAATGCCTTCAGAATTGCTTACTTTCATCAGTGCAGTCTGATGAAGAACACAGTGCACTTCCCACATAGGTTCAGTTTGATTCATCGCACTGTCTCTAACTGCTACTTGCGCTGATCCCTTGAGGGTCAGTTTCCCATCTAGGAACTGAAAGTTTTTGCCAATTTTCTCTTGTTTGAATGAGTTGCTGAATATCAATTATGTTTTGTCTCTGAAAATAGTCTTTTCATCTCCTTAGCCGGCCCTACTTTGATTGGATTGATTAATGTTTCTTTAATGTTTTTTTTGTCATTATTAGTCTATAGTCAAAGTTAGTTTTTGGTCGATTGATCTTTATTCGAAAGAAAGTGTCGTAAAGTCGTCTTTTCCTTCGAATACTGAATTGTCATAAAGTATTCATTCATAAAATATCAATTGATTTATATGTGCATATGGTTTGTCTTTTCATTTCAAGTGTCGTAATTACTCACTTCTTTGAAATCGAAAGTGTCGTAAATCCGTCCTTTCCCTGAAAATAAATTGTCGCAAAATCGTCATTTTTATGAAAAGAGATATTTGATCGATTGTGCATATTTCTTTTTTGTTCATCATAACATTAAGGGATTTGAAAAGAAAAACATGCATTGTGCATATTAATGTTTGTGAATGCTTGAAAGAAATGGTTTAGGTAATTGCATCTAGTTTGTGCTCTTTGTTGATTGATCAAAAGTACTTGTTTGCTCTATCCCTAGTAGTTACAAATTTCATTGTTAAATTGAATGGAAAGAATGCTTATCATATTCATTGCATTTTATAAATTGCAAACATACATCACATGGTGAACCTTGGAAGGAAAATTGTAAATAAGATCAACTTAAAATTTATCTGAATTTACCTAATGGAGCATTGTCACTTAACGAAAAACATTTAGAGGTCTAGGCTAGAGACGTGTTCCGGCATTGTAAAACAAAGTAGTTGTCCCTAACTTGCCTGCAATACATCCTAAGCGCGATACCTCATTCCATGTACGTGAGTATATCATAGCTTGTCCACGTACCTTCGGGTATATAGGGTGGTGTTATAGTATGTAAAGTATATGGGAATGCTCTCACTGTGCAGTTTTGCATTAGACAACGCTTATATGGACTGGGCCTCCACGTACCTTCGGGTATATGGGAGGACAACTCTAGGTTGCTATCCATCCTTAGGTAACCGAGTTGGCCACCTTGTACATTGTGATACAACGAACACAACATTTGGGGAGATTGTTGCCCGTACTCTCGGTTCATTGGGAGGTATTCTGCTGTTCACAATTGCTTGGTAAACCTTTTGCCTAGATTATCCCTAATTTGTTTTGTTATGTTAATTTGATTAAAATAAATTAATTGACCACGGATAACATCCTCCTCACTCGCTCCTTAGTTGATCTTAGGTTGCAACATATGGCAACAAATCTGGAGTCCACCGATCAAGGAATTCCTTTTGATGGGAATCCTAGTCCTTTTCCTCCTTTTAGAAATATTGGTGCTCCTTATATGGCTACATTGTCCCTTTCGGGATTTACCATTGGCTTTCCAGCATGGTTGTTTTCAACCTCCTTGGTTCAAAATGTCATGATTTCTCCACAATCGAGTACACCTCCAACTAGACAAAATCAACCTCTAGTTGATCCTAAAGTTGACCCTTTGCCTTCTTCCTTGGTTGTTTCTTCCTCCCCTCATTCCTCTTCGCCTAGTGAAAGTATTGGTACTAGTAACCAGGTGGCTAAGAAGAAGAAGAAAGGGAACAAGAAGAAGAAGAAGCAAATTCATCAGAGGCGCAATCAAGCAACCATTGCTTTGAATGCAACATTTGATGAGAAAATTCCATCAAGCCTCACAAAGTTTGATATCCATGCAAAATTTGTGTGGGATACCATCTTCTTTGAAATTGTCCTAATATTCCTGAGATCTTAAAAGAATGGTCTTCTCGTTCACATCATCCTATGTCATCAACTTCTGGAGATCATGTTGGTGACACACCATCAACTAGTGGTAGTAAATTTCATGGAAAGAATGGCAAAGTTAAGTTTCCATGTAGGTTATGTGAAGGGAATCACCCCATTCACCTTTGTCCCTATCTGGATGAAGCCAAAAGAGTGTTGGATAACTATCCTGCTTCACCGCAACGACTTCCATCTGGTTACAGGAAACTATCCCTTAATTCTTCACTAGTTGGTGAATTGACTGACTCAAATCAACCATCGGTCAAACCCACTCTCTCTGAAAGTGAATCCTCTGAGTCTATACTCAACCCAAATCAAGAGGTCGATGTAACAGTTGACTCAATTTCACCTTCAGTAAATTGTACCTTTCCCAAAGAGAGTGAATATGATATCACTCATGTTCTTTTTGTTTCTTCAGATTCTAATGAACTTGGGGGAAATCCTCTTGTTCCATCAAGACAGGAGGAAAATCCTACAGTTCTCGTAACTCAAGGGGTTAATTCTCCCGTTTATATGGTACCCCCTCCAAGTAGTCTAGTCACTTCCTTTGATTGGAATCGACTAGTAGGA
>APFE030338410.1:0-13450 GCA_000404065.3 Pinus taeda | reverse complement strand
TCGATTCTCATCTCCAAAATCATTTACCTTGTTTTGTGTCGTTGATGTGGGATACATCAAGGCCCTCCTGCAATGAGTCGCTTCTTATCAACATCAACAAATTATCCAAGAAGTTTACTTAGAAACACCCCTTCAGTGCCTTGAGGCTTGCATACATCAGTGGCAGGTTTCTCGCTTCTCACGATAGGTTGTCATCAATGGCCTTCGACGAAAAGACTTTCTATGGTGTTTGACATCAAATCATTTTTTCACACCATGCAAAATGTACTGTAGTACCTTGAGGGTCATTAACATTATCGGTGATTCCTCTCATGTCTGTTAATGGCTTACATCATTGGCTGGTAACCAGACGATATCTTTCCATGTTTGACTTCAGAACATCTATTCACATGGTTAGAATTGTACTTGAGCAAAAGATTGAATGAGATTGAAGACCCTGGATCTAGTTTCATCCATCTGGGCTGCGATATTTTCAAGAGTACTAAATCAAATGTACAATGGCCTTACATTCATGGTCAACCATTCATGGGTCTATAACTGTAGACAACTATATTTGTACATGTAATGAAAGTTTATAAGCTGAGCATGGGTATGCCTCCCTCAGCTATTTCATGAGAAAAATCAAATCATCATGATATACGTATTGTAATTGATGCAGGTCACCTTCCATTTTGAAACCTCCTCTCCTCATGATAAAGCATTTCACCCGACATACGTATATTTACGACTTCATGCTTTAGGGGGCAGCTGTTACAGATCCATTTGGGCACATCAACCCCAAATTATAGATCAATACTATTAGGGCTCATCAATCCCTAGTGCAGTTGTTACATGCCCTAAAGAAGTTAGTTATTAGAATGCCTCACTTCGAAAGAAGTTCCATCACTGAAAACATCCAAAAACTACCTCTAAGAAGATCAACGTATGTAGGCCTTCATTAGGGTGCGCTACAATGCAAACCACACATCGACAGGGTGCTATGCAGTGCACTTGGTCCCTCTTTAGCCTGCGCTGAGCAAATTTGAGCAAATTTCTATGAGGGCTTGAAGATTCCTTATCCATTGGAAGCCTCTAGAAGTTTCTAAAATGCCACCTACTCCTTTGAGTTCGCATTTGGATGAGGAAGGGAATTAGGAAACCTCAATCTCCTATCCCTTCTTCCATGGAACTAATTTCTAAATTTAGAAAGGCATTCATTATCACCATTGATGGCATAACCTCCTTCTTTCACCTATATAAAGATCACTCATCT
The DNA here is from genome assembly GCA_000404065.3 of Pinus taeda. Lineage (NCBI taxonomy): Eukaryota > Viridiplantae > Streptophyta > Pinopsida > Pinales > Pinaceae > Pinus > Pinus taeda. Next base: position 12,198 of record APFE030338410.1, on the reverse strand, counting down.
GAGAGATCAGGAGCTGGAAATATTGAGTTGTAGGGAGATGCTGGTGATATGAGATTAGAATTGATTGCAAGTATTGTTATAGTGTTGAAGTGTCTTGCTTGTCATGAGGTGAAGAAGGATTGAATTGGAAGAGTGTCACCGGATCAAGCATATATGGGTTGTAATATTTCCTCCTATCAATAAAGTTTTCAAGACTTTTTCTTTATGCTTGTGTTATACATTAATGCTTTCATATGTATATCATGTTCTCGATTCCATGTTATTTATAAGCAATAAATCACTATCATTTGCCTTGATAGGTTTTTGTTTCTGGTTTGTGTAGGTACTTTCCAAACGGATTAAGTACGGAAAGGAACAACAAGATTGGTCAAGGGAGACAAGGAGCTAGCGAAAACTACAAGTATGTTTCTATTCTCTCTTGTTTTATCCGTTGATTATAGAAAAGGTTAAGATTACTTTGTCTCTTGTTTCTAGACCTGCTACTAGATCTATAGGGTTAGGCATTTGTCCAAGAACACTAAATATTCCCGAAACACCCACATCTCCACTATGGGCATCTTGTCAATCAATGTGTTGTAACATGGAAGTCCACGAGACCCACTTGATGAACAAAGAGTCATGTAAGTCAGAAAGTCATGGAAGTCAAACGGTAATGAGGGTAGTTGAACAACCATAAGGGTCAATTTCACCCTTGGCTATAACTACCCACTCATTTTTACATGAAAATGATTTTCACCTCAGCTCCTCCCACATAACCAAGAGAGTCTATAATCTTTTCTTTGAGGAGTAAGTAGTGGCTCCAACACCCTGCACTTGGGGTTAGTGATGTATGGTGTAACGCTGTGTCTTGGAACTTTCGCTTATTCAGAAGCCTACTAACATGCCAGCACGTTTTTGCACATGTATTGTATCTATTGTAAGGCTGATCTTTAACACTTGTAAGCATGTTGCTTTAACCTATTTTCTATATTTGAACTGTTTCATTTGTTGTAATTCATAATCTATTAATGGAAATGTGTTTTATATGATGTTAACGTTGTCTCGCCCATGTAGACTACTCTCCTGGACATCAGACAGAACTTTCACATGAAGCTTGTTGTAACAATCATTGGACTCATTTGGATTGATCCGTTGAGTGTTGTACGTGTTATCTTACCTTGTATGTTGTGACTGCCACATCCGTGTGGACTGCTCCTCCAGAAGTTGTGCATGTCTTGTTGTGTTGTGTGTTCCCAGCAGTGTTGGGACTACTCCCAATTGACCTGGAATTCACTCTCACCCTCTCCCTTGACAGTGAAAGAACCATTGACACAAGTGACACTTACACTCACCAAGCACGTGAAACTCACTTCTCGAAGACAAAGAAAACCACTCTCCTTTGCTGACAAGCAAGAGTTGAGGTAAATCTTTGAGATAATGAAAATCATGCCATATTATCGAATGGGACTCCTACACCAAATGGTGTGAGGTCTAGTTGGGACTTCATACCGAGGAGATCCCCTTAATGTTGGTGGGTCTAACACCATCAACATTTTTGGCGCTAGAAGGAGGGCAGCCAATTGTACATGGCTGAAATTCCCCTCACACTCACTCATCAACCATCTGGTCAAGGCAATAACTCGCACTCCCTCTCATGTGACTCTGTTGTTGGTTACTCCTCACCTCCCAGAATTGAACACGAGATTTCATATCAACACCTTCACTCCGTCTGTCCCATCGCTTGCTAGTTTGTGAAAGAAATCAGACTGATCCCAGGCATACAACATCTTCCACACACATCTAAGAAGCCAAAAGCCACTCCCACAAGAGTTGTTGTATCATTAATGGAAGAAGCAGTCCTTGCCACTCTTGAAGGTTTGGAAGAAGCTATTGAAGATGGAGAGGAACCTCCAATCTTCCTCGAAGATGAAAAAGGCACTCTTGTGATCTTGGGATTGAACTCTGGTATAGGAGGCGAAGGGGAAGGCAGTGGAGAGGGTGGAGGTGGAGACGAACCGATAGACTCAGATTCGGAACCATCAGACTCTGAAGGAGGGGAAGAGGACGAAGAAGACAAAGAGATGGCTGACCCAAATCTTGAATGGATGACTTAGGGACCATTGGCTCTCTTGGTTTTTTTGCACAAGATGTTGAAGCGAGTGGAGAGAATGAACATCAAGTTTAACCCTGACATCACGGCGAAGGTAGAAGACCACTTAGACAACTTCTACCTACAGCTGAAGACCCTTGAGTTGCACTATGACGATGTAGCATGTAGATTGTTCCCATGTACCTTGGAGGGTCGCGCAGCTGCTTGGTATCACAACCTTCCATCCAAATCCATATAGAACTGGGGTTATTTCAAAATTATGTTCCTTGAAAAGTTTGTTGATGACAAGACCCCAACCATGCTACTCAAAGAATTGGGAAGACTCAATATGGAGGGAAAAGAGAAAGTAAAAGACTTCAATTAGAGGTTTATGCGTATTTTGAAAAAGTTTGTAGTAGACACCGAACTTCATGACTCCACCATTGTTGACTATTACACATCTGCACTACCAACCACCATTGTGCAGTTCGTTAAGCGAGCTACAAAGCCAACACTTTTAGAAAGTTATGAAGAGGTTATTGCTGTTGAAAAAGACTTGTGCGCAATCGGAGTCATCAACGATGACGAATCAATAAAAGACTCCAAGGATGCGAGCGGAAAGCCCTAAGCAACGACGAGCAAGGGTAGAGACAAAGAAGCAACTGATATTGAGACCCTCACTTGCCTTGTCAATAAATTGACCACCGAAATGTCTGAACTCAAGCAACAGAAAATAGACACATTCACAAGCAGTTATCCACCCAAACAGAGACAGGCAAATAGTTCTCAACCGGCTCATCAAGCAACAACTGGTTCGCTTCCAAATTTTCACAGAAGCCTGTGTTCCAACTCGATCAGTGTGTTGATCCTAATTTCTATTCCTTCCACGAAGATTTTCATCACGAGAACTCTTGTTTAGATTGGAAGAGAGTCGTTAGCTCTATCTGCAATCATACACTCGATGTAGAAGGTGATATGCAGGAGTAGTCAGAAGACACTGATGATAACGAAGAGGTTGCACCTGATGAAACACCAAGTTCTGGGCATGTGGTGAATTCCTATCAATGCTCGCAAGTAATCTCAAAAACGAACACCGAGAAGCAGCCCCAAAATCAAAATGATCGTTACCATCTTAGGAGTAAAAGGGCTCCCCCTACACTTGGGAAAATGCAAGAGAAGGTGAGACAAATGATAAAGAAGGTTGATCCATCAGTTGTCTCAAAGAAACAAATGCAAAGCAAGTCCAAGAAGAGAGTGGCAGATAAAAGTACATCCATGAGTAGTAAGTTGCAGAACACTCTGCCGAATAACACAAACATTCATTCCACACCAGACACCTCGGTGAGTTTACCACCTCTGGACTACAACATAGTTGATGACATGAAGAAAAATCAAGTGAACATCAGTTTGTTCGAGTTAGCAAAAGTCCAGATTTAGTGAGATATCCTGTTGCGTGTGTTGGGACATATAACAACAAAGAGCACAACCTCTACCAGCAAGGGAGCAGGCACACCTCCTGGATCACTTTCCATTGTGCTCAATAAACTTTGAATGGAAGAAGAAAACTTAGGTTGCCGCCATTCCTACTTTCGTTTGAATTTTTCAACTACAATGTTCATAATTGCTTGGTTGATTCTGGCATGGCAGCCAACGTCATGTTGATCTCCATTGCCAAGAAGATAGATGCACAATGGATCAAATCATCCACGAGAATCATCTAAATTGATAGAACATCAGTACCAACAATTGGTGAACTGCGAGATGTGATCATCTAACTATCTCATGACAGTGGAGTCCACCAATGCATCAACATAGGTGTTGTGGACATACTAGAAGCATATGGCCTGCTACTCAGTAGAGACTGGTCCAGCAAGCTAGATGGATTATTTGCTACAGACTGGTCTCAAATGTGGCTTTTGTACAAGGTGTTACAGATCCATTTGGGCACATCAACCCCAACTTACAAATCGATTCTATTAGGGCCCATCAACCCCTAGTGCAGTTGTTACATGATCTAAAGAAGTTAGTCATTAGAATGCCTCACTCCCAAAGACGTTCCATCACTGAAAACATCCAAAAACTACATCTAAGAATATCATCATAGGTAGGCCTTCATTAGGGTGTGCTGCAATGCAAACCATACACTGACAGGGTGCTATGCAACGCACTTGGTCCCTCTTTGGCCTGCACTGGGCGAATTTGGGCAAATTTTTGTGAGGGTTTGAAGATTCCTTATCCATTGGAAGCCTCTAGAAGTTTCTTAATGCCACCTGCTCCTTTGAGTTTTCTTTGGATGAGAAAGGGAATTAGGAAACATCAATCCCCTATCCCTTCTTCCATGGAACTAATTTCTAAAATTAGAAAGGCATTCATTACCTCCATTGATGGCATAACCTCCTTCACTCACCTATAAATAGATCACTCATCTAAGAGATCAGGGCTGAAAAATATTGAGTTGTAAGGAGATGCTGGTGATATGAGATCAGAATTGACTGCAAGTATTGTATTAGTGTTGGAGTGTCTTGCTTTTCATGAGGTGAAGAGGAATTGAATTGGAAGAGTGTTGTTAGATCGAGCTCATATGGGTTGTAATATTTCCTCTTATCAATAAAGTTTTCAAGACTTCTTTCTTATGCTTGTGTTACATGTTAATGCTTTCATATGTATATCATGTTCTCGATTCCATGTTATTTATAAGCAATAGATCATTATCATTTTGCCTTGATGGGTCTTTGTTTCTGTAGTTGTGCAGGTACTTTCCAAGCGATTTAAGTACGGGAAGGAGCAACAAGATCGGTCAATAGAGACAAGGAGCTAGTGAAAAATACAAGTAGGTTTCTCTCCTCTTTGTTTTATCTGTTGATTATAGAAAAAGATTAAGATTACTTTGTCTGTTGTTTCTAGATCCGCTACTAGATCTAGAGGGTTAGGTGTTTGTCTAAGAACACTAAATATTCCTGAAGAAAATTGGCGACTCCACTAGGGATAGTTCTTTTACTTTGTCAAACTCGTTAAAAAATGAAACAGGCCCCATGAGCAGAGTTCCTTGTCTTGTGTCAAGCTCATTAAAAAATGAAACAAGGTCCCAAGTTCCAAGTCGAGTTTGATTAGATCTCGTAAAATCCCAGTCAAGTCTGATTAGATCTCGTAAAATCCCAGTCGAGTCTTTCACTTGATCTCATAAAAGAACCTTCATTCCATCCACCTAATAGCCACAAGTAGTCCACTTAGGTGAATTCAATGAAGCTTGGGGGGCATGCATATAATGGTAAATATAAGTTTCCCTATAGGTTATGTGAAGGGATTCACCCCATTCACCTTTGTCAATATGAGGAGAAAGCCAAAAAGGTGTTGGATAACCATCCTGCTTCACTGCAACGACTTCCATATGGTTACAGGAGACTCTCCCTTTCATCATGCTAGGGGCATGTAAACCAATATCAAGCATAGTTTTTCATTTTAAGCTTGTGTAAAAATGAAACTGAATTCAAGCATAGTTTTCATTTCAAGCTTATGTAAACATGAAACTAAATCCAAGCATAGTTCCGTATGGTTCAAGCTTGTGTAAAAATGAACCCATTTCCATTTTAACCCTTGTGATTGCCATTCTATCAGCCTTGTGATTGTTTCATTCCATCACCACCATTTCTTTGGCCGATCATACGCTTTCACCTGGTTGTTTTACTTTTTTTTAGGAACAGTTGCAATGAGTGGTCTTATTAGCCAACCTCTTCACATAAATCAACATGTTTTGAGAAGTTCCAACATCATTAGAACCAATTGCTACCCTAGACACCACTCGTTCCTCAAAGTGGAGTCCTCTTTAAGCTCTTTTCAGACTCTCTAAACATGAAAAGATTGTTGAGCACTTGTCTTTTCCAGCTCGTTAAAGGATTGGAGATGATATCTCTCTTGTATTATTCATGCTTTTTCGAACTTGAGAGATTATTTTAAGAAAAAGAATTTGTGGAGTTTCCTTTTTGTCCCTTTTCAAACTCTCTGAACATGAAAAGGACTGAGTTTTCTTTGTCGTTAAACTCGTTAAAAACACCAAAAAGCGACAAACGTGTCCATCTAGACAAGACCGAGTTTCACCTTCGCTAGACTCATTAAAGCATCAAATAGCGATGGATTCGCCCGAAGGGTGAAATTATACAACAAGCATATGTTATCCTCCTCAAGCATGATAAAAATAAAGAGTTATTGGTTAGCAATGACTGGGGAAAATGGGAAAAGCCAAGAAATTTTTATGGTAGTGTTGTGCTGTACAACAACCCTCCATTTCAATTTTTTTTTTTTTTATACAAAATCATAATATGAAATGGGTCCCTTTTAAAATAAACTTAGATGTGTGAATAAATTGGTATTAACCATCATAAGAAAAACCCTTATCAAAAGGATTAATGTAAATGAAGTACTTTAAAAACCTTTTGAATAGAAATAAAGTGGGTCTTTTAAAAATCATAAAGTTCTTTGTTATTGCGATAAAGCGATCGCAAGATCGCATATCACAATAACAAGAGAAACATATATAAAGACACATTCACTCACTCCGATCCGAAAAGGTAATCACTATCGGATATCGGGAAAGGCAAATCACAAAGCACAATGAAATAGCCCCTTGATTTCTCCGATGCAATAAAGCTATCGCCATCGGCAATCAGTGATAATAGTCAACACATGATTGAAAGGCATACTCGAATCCTCCGATGCGATAAAGCGTATCGCAATCGGCGATCAGCGAAATCACAGTGACATGGTAATAAAACCCGAACCCATTCCTCGATTGCGATGCATTAAATGAGGCGCATAGTTCGAAAATGTATTTATAAGGTTTGCATGCATTATATCACGTTTTGGTGAGCGGAGATATTTAAAACGAATATTAAAGCCTTTCCTTTCACGTTACCAATCGCCGATTCGCGATTTGCCTCTGATTACCATTAAAGAAATCTAAGCCACGCTTGAATGAATCATTTGGCATATAAACGACGTGATGGACATTTAAAACCTCCTTTACCATGATTGACAGGTTAAATGGCTAATCAATGAAGCAATTAAGGGAAGATTTTTCTGTAGATTTTATCCGCGGAAATTTCGCTTTATTTAGTGAAGAATCTTCGGCGAAATCACATAAGTAATCTTTTGTCGACGCGTTTCGAACCAACCAGTGTGGTTCATCGTCAGGACAAGTTGAAGATCCAATCCAACTTAGCTTGTTTAAATAGTATGTGCAGAGACTCCAACGGCTATATTGCCAACGACTAATTTTGACCTAATGACCCAAATGAGACCAATAATATTATTGTTATATATTTAATTATTTTTAATCTAAGAAATAGTTAAATTTGGTAATTTATATAATAAAATATTCATTTGTTACTTGTACTAGTATATATATAAATTCAAAAACCTAACTAATTCATATTAAATAATAATATTTCTATTATAATTTATCATTTATACCTAATGGTCCAACTAATATATTTCATAATTAATTTAATAATTTTATTATAAATAATTAAATAATTTTTATTCCAATACTATTATTACAAATAATATTCTAGATACATTAAATTATTATTATTCTTAGAAACTAGTTAAATAAGGTAAATTCTATAACTAAAGTATTATTTGTTAATAGCTTGTTTATTAATAAATGTATGTATATGTACCAAAAACCAACTAACTCAAACTAAAATAATATTGGTACATCATATAATTATTTAATACTATTTATTTATCATTTAAATCCGAGGCCCATTTGAAGCCAATTTAATGAATTATATCCACTATTAAGGTATAATTTTATAATTAATAATTAATTTAATTTATTAAGTAATCTAAATTCATTTAATAATTTCTTCATCCAATCAAAATCATTATATTATTACATTAAAATAAGATAAAGTATGTAGTAATTATTATTTCCAACCTACAAGTAAAAATCTAATTTAACTCTATCATGAATATCAATCTTCTAATTACAAAATTCTTGATTAATTGAGACCCTAAAAGAAAATACAATTGGGTTCGAAATTAACTTAAAACCTACTAATAACTCATATATAATAATAGGACCAACCAAACTAAAGCCTAAGGGATGCTAGGAATAACGGGGAAGAAATCCAAGGGACAAAGGGGCCAACTGCCGAAAACCATCAAAAGGAGAGGGAAAAAACCCTAAGACCTAACAGAAAGGGGACAGAGGAGGCTAGGAAGACAGGGTTGGGACCCAGCAACTACTAATCTTCCAGCCATCATCCCTATTAAGATTGACCGGCCTTTTCTCAATCTCCAGGGCCTCTCTAAATTTACGATGGTGAAACTACGCAACCTTAGCAATGACCTGAGCATCTTCAATACAGACATGATGCATCGTCTTCCCGGCATGTTCAGCAAGGGCTGAGGACTTGGTCCTGTCGTGCCTTAGGTCAGCTGAATGCTCACTAATCCTTTGATTAATAGAGTGACCCGTCTCACCAATATATGGCGTCCCACAGGAACACGGAATGACATAGACGCCCTTCATGTCTTTAGGGTCAACCAGATCTTTTACAGACCTGAGGGAGCCACGGATAGTATTGAGAGGTCTAAAAGTTGCGGGCACATCGTATTTCCTCAGAATCCTCGCAATCCTATCAATGGTCCCTTGGATGTAAGGCAAGTTAACACCTATGACACGATCTTTAGGATCCTTACGGGTTGAAGTCTCCTTCTTGGCCTTGAGGAAGGCTTTTTGACCCAGGTGTCTGCTGTAGCCATTCCTCACGAAGACATCTAGAAGATGAGCCTTCTCCATTTCCAAGCTCTCTTCATCGGAAATTCTGACAGCACGGGTGGCAAGCGTGCTTAGAAGCCCTAACTTCTGAGCGGGGAAATGATGGGACGAAGCATGCAAGTATTGCTTAGTATGCGTCTTCTTTCTAAACACCCAATGAGGAAAGGAACCATCCATATTCTTAGAGATGAGAACATCCAAGAACGGAAGACACACCTTGTCTTCTTTTTCCATCGTGAATTTTATGGCGGCGGACTGGTTATTGAGATGATTGAAAAACCGATCTAACTCATCAGGACCATGCGACCACACAACACCAGTGTCATCTACGAATCTTTTCCAAAGCTTTGGTAAAAGTCGAGAGGAGGCCAAAGCCTTAGACTCAAAATCCTCCATAAAGAGATTAGCGACGACAGGGAACAAGGGGGAGCCCATGGCAACTCCGCAAGTCTGTTCATAGAATTCATCCTCGAAGCTGAAAAAGGTGGAGGTAAGGCAAAGCTCAACTAGCTTAGCCGTATCCGGGTCGGTGAGCTTATTAATCACCTCCATGGCTTCATTGATGGGGATGCAAGTGTAAAGAGAGACCACGTCGAAACTTACCAGAATGTCCTCGGGCTCAAGCTTAATTCTCTTAAGATCATCAATAAAAGAAGCCGAGTCTTTAACGAAGGACTCAGTCTGACCAACCAAGGGCCTCAACTTTGCAGCGAGGAATTTGGCCAGGAGGTAAGTCGGACCACCAATGGTGTTGACAATGGGTCTTAGGGGGACCCCTTCCTTATGGACCTTTGGAAGGCCATAGATCCTAGGAGCGATGGGGTTTCCCTCAATAAGCTTCTGGGATAAAGGAGCAGTGGCATTGCACGACTTGATCGCAAGGGCGACCGCTCTGGAAACCTTTTTAAGGGGATTTTTCGAAAGCTTCTTATAACTCCCACTATTACAGAGATGATTGAGCATCTTATTCCTATAATCACTTCTATCTAGGAGGACGACAGCCCCACCTTTATCCGCTTTTAAGACCACGACCTCACGATTATTGTTCAAGGTCTTAAGAGCCTCAAACTCAGCTTTGTTGATATTACTACGGGGAGGCTTAGCCCTCCTCAGGGCAACGGCACAATCCTGCCTAATCGTGTCTTTAATTTTGTCAGGAAGGTTCTTAATGCCATATTCCACATCACAAATGATGTCTTCAACTGGGATTTTTCTGGGCGCTAAGGCAAAATTAAGTCCTTTTCCTAAGAGACTAAAGACCGCAGGCGGAAAGGAGAAACTCGACAAGTTTAACACCTTATTGCCCTGAGGGAGAGAACTCGAAACTCTTATAGAATTATCCACATTCTCAACCTTACTATGACAGTCAAAATACTCATTTGAAGCTGAATTATCAAAACCCCTTTTTTTATAACGAAACTTTTTAAGATTAAATGACTTCTTATCATATATTTTATCTATACTATCACCCTTATAATTTCCCGCATTAACATCATCCTTATTAATATAACCCTTGCTCCTATAATCTCCATCGATATCATCATAATTCTTATGAGAATAATCGTCGCTCGTATTATCCTTATGCCCATAATATATTTTACTTATACCATTACCATTATAATTCCTAGCGCTAACATCAAAATCTTTATTACTATAACCATTATTCCTAGCATCATAATCTTTATTATTATTAGCATTAACATCAAAAACTTTATTACTATAACCATTGCTCCTAGCATCATAATCTTTATTTTTAAAACCGCTGCTCGTATTACTATAACCCTTGCTCCTATCATCATAATCTTTATTATTAAAACGGCTGCTCATATTACCCTTGTGCCCAATCTGTTCAACGAATCGATAATCCGTAAAACCGTTATCAAGATAATGCTCCTCTAATCCTATGGACTTATCAACCTTACAGATTTTACCACTAGTCCCATCGAAATCTTTATTAATAGAATCACTGCTCGAATTAACCTTAGGCCCATCCTGATCGATGCAATTCTGATTAATACAATAGTGATTATTATAACCGCTGCTCGTATTACCCTTAAGCCCAATCTGTTCAACGGATTGATAATCAGTAAAACCGTTCTCTAGATCAGGCTCCTCTAATCCTAAAGACTTATAACCCTTATGGATTTTACCCATAGTCCCATCTCTAAGAATATGGATGGTTCCTTTTCTCATCGGGCGTTTAGAAAGAAGACGCATACTGAGCAATACTTGCATGCTTCGTCCCATCATTTCCCCGCTCAGAAGTTAGGGGTTCTAAGCACGCTTGCCACCCGTGCTGTCAGAATTTCCGATGAAGAGAGCTTGGAAACGGAGAAGGCTCATCTTCTAGATGTCTTCGTGAGGAATGGCTACAACAGACACCTGGGTCAAAAAGCCTTCCTCAAGGCCAAGAAGGAGACTTCAACCCGTAAGGATCCTAAAGATCGTGTCATAGGTGTTAACTTGCCTTACATCCAAGGGACCACTGATAGGATTGCGAGGATTCTGAGGAAATACGATGTGCCCGCAACTTTTAGACCTCTCAATACTATCCGTGGCTCCCTTAGGTCTGTAAAAGATCCGGTTGACCCTAAAGACATGAAGGGCGTCTATGTCATTCCGTGTTCCTGTGGGACGCCATATATTGGTGAGACGGGTCGCTCTATTAATCAAAGGATTAGTGAGCATTCAGCTGACCTAAGGCACGGCAGGACCAAGTCCTCAGCCCTTGCTGAACATGCCGGGAAGACGATGCATCATGTCTGTATTGAAGATGCTCAGGTCATTGCTAAGGTTGCGCAGTTTCACCATCGCAAATTTAGAGAGGCCCTGGAGATTGAGAAAAGGCCGGTCAATCTTAATAGGGATGATGGCTGGAAGATTAGTAGTTGCTGGGTCCCAGCCCTGTCTTCCTAGCCTCCTCTGTCCCCTTTCTGTTAGGTCTTAGGGTTTTTTCCCTCTCCTTTTGATGGTTTTCGACAGTTGGCCCCTTTGTCCCTTGGATTTCTTCCCCGTTATTCCTAGCATCCCTTAGGCTTTAGTTTGGTTGGTCCTATTATTATATATGAGTTATTAGTAGGTTTTAAGTTAATTTCGAACCTGATTGTATTTTCTTTTAGGGTCTCAATTAATCAAGAATTTTATAATTAGAAGATTGATATTCATGATAGAGTTAAATTAGATTTTTACTTGTAGGTTGGAAATAATAATTACTACATACTTTATCTTATTTTAATGTAATAATATAATGATTTTGATTGGATGAAGAAAGTATTAAATGAATTTAGATTACTTAATAAATTAAATTAATTATAAAATTATACCTTAATAGTGGATATAATTCATTAAA
>APFE030338391.1:0-44186 GCA_000404065.3 Pinus taeda | reverse complement strand
AACCAAATCCTAATAAGCACAAAATCACAATCATTCCACCTACTTAATGAAAAGTACAAAAACATGTCTTTTATAATGCAAGTAGTTTAGATCCATGCATTTCCACTTATTGGAGGTAGTAGCAGCATTGGTAGAGGTTTTATTCATTTTCATTGCATTATAGACGTTAGACTAGTTAAATTAGGGTTTCCTAGGTTTACACGTTTTGATTTACTTTCAGTTCATTTTTGTCAAGTAGACTAGTCTTCTTTGAGCTAGCTTTCGTCCATCATTGATAGAGCTTCTTCTGTGAGACATAGAAGTTGGCTTGAGCCCTAGCAGACTTGTGCCAGCTGATCAAGTGACAGCTGCGACAAGAGCTAGTACTTGTGCATATAGCACAGTCGCTTCCAAGTTTGTACGAACAACCGGGTTGATAAAATGAGAGACAGGAAGCCTCAGGAGTTGTAGCATTATTGCTACAATACTGGAGCTCACCACCATGCTCCTATCCAACCCAGCCACTTGAGACAATTTATTAATGTAAAAGACATTTTCCAAATAAGATATTTTTTTACAATTGATCATCAAAAACTCATTGGGTATGTGTTATATTCTATATATGACTATCCGTACATGTTGTATGCCACATTGGGTGCAGTTAGGGGAGGGCAGGGGGAGGGGGTTGTAGGGGAGAGGAAGTCCGCATACGTGGGGGTTCAATGGAAATACCCATGAATTTATTTTTTGGTGGCCCTTTACATTTTCTTTTGGTTCTTTTCAATACACAATTTTTACTTTTAGCTATTTTGTGGTTCATGTTGGTTTTACCCATGGTTTTTAATTTCAATTAAGGAACTATGGTCCTATTTGAATCCAGGATAAATGGATTGGAAAGTTAGGGATCTTATGGGTTAGATAAATTGTATTGTAATATTGTAAAGAAAATATAGTGAAATATATTTCTGATTTTCCTAGTTTTAGTTTCGAAGGTAAAATTGCTTTATTATTTTATGTGTTCCATTCCGTCCTTTTGTTTTATCAAGAATCTATTTGGAAAAATTAGTTACAAAGGGTTAAAACACACAATTGGTGTTAGAGTAACATTACATTCAAGCGGATTCTTTTGTGGCTAAGGGGTTTTTTCTTGGGATTGTGGTAGATCATGTAGTCATGGGAGATTGGCATAATTGACTCTTGTAGTGAAAGAAAATGAAGAGATTTTCAAAGATAGAGATCAAGAAATTCAATGATTATAGTTCTGAGTTATGGAAGCTCAAATTGGATGATTTTTTAGTGGAAAGAGATCAATACATCACTTTAGATTTGAATTCGACATTGATGAGGATGTTGATGGAAATCTGGACCAAGTTAAATCAAAATGGAAAGATCATAATATGATTGTGTATTTCAGGTACAATATTACTTATTGCTTTATGAAAAGATACAATGAAGACATCGTGGGATAAGTTAGGGATTTTGTTTCAATATAAGTCTCTGATGAATAAATTGTTCCTACCATAATATAAGAACGATGGATGGAGACAACCAAATAACTCTTATTCCAATATAAGTGAAATACTTTCACTTAAATACATAATACTCACTTAGATTATTTACATTAAAGCACACCTAACCCTTTTGCAACATCATACTTTGACCCAAAAACATAATACTTTCCCAATTGAAGTACAATATATATCTAAACAAACACAATATAAAATTATTATTTTTATGGTACCATACAATATAAAATTGTGTGATGCACAAAAAAATGGCTAATTTAGATATAAAATGTTGAATAAAGCAATAAATATATTTTAGTATATAGAAATTTTATTAAATCAAAAGAATAGATAAAACTACAAATTTGTACGTTTAGAATGCTGAAACCAAGAGCTGCAAGGTAAAAAAAAACGTTAGAAATGCTCGTTATGAACACAGATGGTTGATCTATTAGACATTCATATCTAGTCTACGTTCAAAACCAAAGAAATTTGGAGTACCATGCCACCCTTCCAGCATAGGACATCTGGGAAGCCATGCCCACGTATTTTGCCTTAAATTATAAACAAGCACCTCATATGCAAAGTTGGCAAACCCACGCCTAGCTCTCATGCAAACCAAATCCCCCATTCCTCTAAAATCAAACACGGCGTCCCTTCCATCAGAATCCATAATAGACGGAGGCATCCTTGCAATCTCTCTAACCCTAACCATCGAGGTGCGTGAATCCATTTTGGCATTCTCTATCTCCGATATAATAACAGCACCTGAATCAGTTATGCATGATCCTAGAAGCACACGTGACCCCCAAGTGAACAGATTGCCAAACAAGTGCCATTTATGCACATCCTGTAATGGTAAGGGTGTGAACAGGGACGTCCCTTCTTCCATGCTGAAAGCCACGATGCCCCACCTTGAATAATTTACATCTACACACTTCCAATACAAGAAATCCCCAGAAGCAACAGCTTTGTTCGTTCCTATCGTCGACAGTGCTCTAAAATTCGGTGGCAGGTGTCCCGCTGTACTCCACGATTTCAAACTCGAATCATAAATTTCTACTCTCTGTGCCTGTGCCGAGTTCACCATTGCTATCACTTTATATTTGTCTCCATTGTGGCCGTGGCCCTCCTCTACCATGATGGTCATGCCCCAAATATCACGAAGTTCTATCGACTTTCCTGTAAGAGGATTACAGACAATATTAAAACAACTCTTAATATCATAGGAGTGGACAGTTGCCAAGAAAAGGCCGCAGGCCGATCCCTCCACACAGATTTCGTCAACGTCATAATGATTTTTTAAGAAAGCAAGGGAGAGTTTTTTCCACGTGCCCGTGAATAAGCAATAAACAATACAACTCAACGAAGGGAAGTCATGGAACAAAAGAATCCATGGTTTCTTGTTCGGAGGTGCCGCAACCCAATCGTTATTTATGAATTGGGTGGATGAAAATAGGGCGTTCCATTCACTACACACGCCGCAATATCTACATAATCTTTCCGCTGGAAGCCATGCCAATGCGTTCTGCTTTAGATCGTTCGGCAACTGAGACCACCACGCTGAGCACTCCTCCGGACCTGCCCTTCCTGGAATTTCCATTTTTAACGACAACAGATATTTTGACTTTTATATTAACTAATATTTGTGGAAGAACATAAGAATTTCAGGTTAAACCGGTGAAAGCTCGAGAATCAGATTAATTCTGTGCTCAAGAAGTCGGCAAACACAGAGATAGGGGTGGCGAATGCATGGTTCTACGGGTTGCTTATAAGTTTCTGTGGTTAGAATTTGAAGGGACTGTTTTATTATTGGTATGTGGACGGTTCGAGTACTCAACTTGATTATAACTTGTTTAGAATTTGAAGGGACTATGTTATTATTTGTAATGCTTATCTTAGTTATTTTTTACACAAAAATTACATTATAAAGAAATCAATGTAACATGTCACTTTTATTAAGTTTTAATAGACTAATTATGGTTTTAGTGGATGTTAATCATTATTATCCTCATATCAAATAATTTAATTTATATGAATAATAATTTAATCAATTTAACATTATAGTATTAACATAAGTTCTGTGCATAAACTTTGATGATTGATGTTAACACAATATTACATTATAAAGAAATCAATGTAACATGTCACCTTTATTAAGTTTCCATAGACTAATTATGGTCTTAGTGGATGTTAATCATTATTATCCTCATATCAAATAATTTAATTTATATGAATAATAATTTAATCAATTTAACATTATAGTATTAACATAAGTTCTGTGCATAAACTTTGATGATTGATGTTAACACAATGTTGATGGTTGTAAAAATGGCATTGGTAAATTGAAAATGTGTTCATGGAGCATGCATTATTTTTAGTTGTTTCCAAGCTACCACATAGGCCATCATGAATTTTTTATAGGTAAGCATGTACAAGAATAGTTGTGCTCTTAGCAATATGCACATGTTTGAAAGCAAGGATGCATATTTATTTTTAATACGAAAAGATATTTTAGTAAAATTTTCATAACTTTATACTCATACATGTATTCTTCGAGTTATTTGACTAGTTGGAAAGGCCTTAAAGATATCTACATGTTTATCTTAGAAATAATTTATGTTTTTCTATAAATAGTTATTTTTCCACGATAATAGAAAATGAATGTTTAGACCATTAATGATGCTTCGAACAAGCATTATTCTCTCTTATAGTGATCGTTTCTCTCCACTATTAATATGCATTCTATAAAAAGGATTTGCACATGAGGGATGCATTATAAGAGTAGGAAAAGAAATGGATCATTATCCAAATGAAGCTTCTATGGTTCATGTGCCATTGTTGGGTTATATCGGCCTGACCCAGGTTCGGAAGAGTTATTTAGCCAAACAAATCCCGCAGCTACCGGTGCTCTCGGCTATAGCTCGTGGAACGCAGACATAGATCTCACCCAAGGTAGCAGGGGAGGGTGCTGGAACCAGCGTTCCACACCCTTAGGATGTCTAAATGTGGTTTGGAGACTTCACACATTGTTCTGTAGCCTCGCGTTGCTCAACTTTCACACAAATCCAGAACATGACTACTTCACAATGTTAATTACTTAGAATGATAGCGTATATTATATCTAATTTATGGTGGTCATTAAGAAAACATTTAATCAAGATAACCAGTGTGCACAGTTAACAAAAACACAGATTTGTCTTCAACCAGAATACAGGCAAATAAATATTCAATATATTAACCAGATCTACACTAATACAGAATAACACAGTAATTGCAAATCCACTTATCTGTATTTCCACTTTGTCATTGATACATCCAGATCTACCCTGTGCACTCAGATGTAGGGGTTCGCACACACAACTATGGACTCTACTAGGCCTTTGTGCACACAGCTGTAGAGCCTGTACCGCAAAACCCTCAGCTTGGACTTACAGACGCTTCAAAAACTTATTACCTCATAATCCCCTTACAATTCAACTCATTCATCTTCCAAAAAACTAGCTACCTCTACCCATAGAGGCTCGCTCTATTTATACATTTACCTAGACCGCGATCCATGGGCAAGCCGACTCAACTTACATTTCTTTACATTATTTTTGGGCGGACTACCCTTTGACTTAACTTATTACACCTCACGCTCCGCGCATCTGCGTAGTTTTTACCTATCTTTACCTAAAATTGTGGGCTTTATGCCCCATGACCATTAGGTGGGGCTTCTACCATCCAACAGTCCCCCAACACAATCATTGTGACTCATCTCGAGTCACTCACCGTGTGCGGTCATCTTTGCAGAGAGACCGATCAGCAACTTCTACACTTCACGTGTTCCTTTAACAAATTCTGCCATGAGCCGTTGTTAATGTTCCATGTGAGCTGGTGATACATCTGTATCACTTACAGTTGCTTGCTCGATATCACATACCGCCTGCATATGCGCTAACTTACATTCAATAGTTGTAGAAACATCCAATGCTTCATGAAGGTAGGGCTAGATGTGGTCTTTAAGCACTGCCTCTTGTTGCCGCATGGTGTCAACTTGGGCCTTGAGAGCGTGGGCCTCCTTCATTTTTGCCAATTGGTGTGCGATAGCAATTTTCTATGCAACCCCTCGAGCTGTGTCATATGCCTGCTATAGTTCGTGTGCCTAAGCTTCCACGCGTTAGATAGTTGGATCCTCTTGAAGGGATGTGAGCATAATAAGAGACTGATCTAGGAGACAAGAGAATTCACAGGCAATGCACCGCATCATGTCCAATCCTGCTTGAATTTTGTCGCGACACCATTCGCAATCTTCGATGGTTGTTGCACCTGGAGTTTAAGCACTGCAATTTGTAGAGTAAGCTCCCCTCGGGCTTTTGTGGCTGCTTCCTCGGTCGTACAAACTCCTGCGGCCATGTGTTGGATCTTAGTAATTGTTGGGAGGTCCTCTGGGATATCTAACTCTAGTATGGTGTTACACGCCTCTATCACCGCTTGTTCTACTTCCCGATAACATCCGACCAAGTCATTGTGTTAAAGAGTGACCTGTTCTATCTTTGCGTTTTGCTCCATCAAAGTGTGGAGAGCGCGACCTTCTCTGGCACGAAGCTCATTAGTTACTCTTTCATGTAGTTGGTAAAGTATGTTTTTAGGTAAAGTAGCTAGATTTAGTCTCGGCAATGGAACCATTTGTTGGTTTATATGGGCCTAACCCAGGTTCAGAAGAGTTATTTAGCCAAACAAATTCTGTAGCTATCGGCCCTTTTGGCAACAGCTCGTAGAGCGTGGATTGAGGTCTCACCCGAGGTAGCAGGGGAGGGTGCTGGAACCAGGTTTCTGCACCCTTGGGATGTCTAGATGTGGTTTGGAGACTTCCCGCACTGTTCTACAGCCTCGCGCTGCTCAGCTTTAGCACAGATCTAGAACAGGACTACTTCGCAATGTTAATTACTTAGAATGTTAGCGTAGATTAGATCTAATTTATGGTGATCTTTAAGAAAACATTTAATCAAGATTACCAGTGCATGCATTTAACAAAAACATAGATTTGCCTTCAACCAGAACACAAGCATATAAATATTCAATATATTAACCAGATCTGCACTAGTATAGAATAACACAGTAATTACGAATCCGCTTATTTTTATTTCCATTTTTCCACTGATACATCCAGATCTACCCTGTGCACTTAGCTGCAGGGGTCTGCGCACATAACTGCAGACTCTACTAGGCCTCTGCGTACATAGCTGTATTGCCTCTATCCCAAAACCCTCGACTTGGATTTAAAGACGCTTCAAAAACCTCTTAGCTCATAAATCCATTACAATTCAACTCATTCATCTTGCAAAAAACTAGCTACCTCTACCCATAGAGCCTAGCTCTATTTATACATTTCCCTGGACTGCGATCCATGAGTGGGCTGACTCAACTTACATTTTTGTACATTATTTTTGGGCGGACTACCCTTTGACTCAACTTATTACACCTTGCGCTCCGTGCATCCGCAGAGTCTTTACCTATCTTTACCCAAAATTGTGGGCTTTATGTCCCATGACCATTACACAGGGCTTCTACCACCCAACAACCATGAACAGAGCTTCATACCACCACCCATGCCCCACAAATGGAAAATTTAGCCTCCATATGGAATATGGTCATATTTTAATGACTTGTATAGTAAATATGGATCTAAAGGCATTGTTGAAGGGTGTGGGAAGAAAATAGAGCACTTAAGCCCCGAATGAAGTTTCTAGATGTTTGAGAAAATGTGTTGTTACACAAAGGACAAACACCTTAAGTAACCATCACACAACTAGATAAGAAGTAATAATATAAATTCCTTTATGTGGTTAAAACAATATAAAAAGGAAATAGCCCATGCTCCTATCCAACCCAGCCACTTGAGACAATTTATTAATGTAAAAGACATTTTTCGAATAAGATAATTTTTTACAATTGATCATCAAAAACTCATTGGGTATGTGTTATATTCTATATATGACTATCCGTACATGTTGTATGCCACATTGGGTGCAGTTAGGGGAGGGTGGGGGGAGGGGGCTGTAGGGGAGAGGAAGTCTGCATATGTGGGGTTCAATGGAAATACCCATGAATTTATTTTTTGGTGGCCCTTTTCATTTGCTTTTGGTTCTTTTCAATACACAATTTTTACTTTTAGCTATTTTGTGGTGCATGTTGGTTTTACCCATGGTTTGTAATTTCAATTAAGGAACTATGGTTCTATTTGAATCCAGGATAAATGGATTGGAAAGTTAGGGATCTTATGGGTTAGATAAATTGTATTGTAATATTGTAAAGGAAATATAGTGAAAAATATTTCTGATTTTCCTAGTTTTAGTTTCGAAGGTAAAATTGCTTTATTATTTTATGTGTTCCATTCCGTCCTTTTGTTTTATTAAGAATCTATTTGGAAAAAATAGTTACAAAGGGTTAAAACACACAATTGGTGTTAGAGTAACATTAGATTCAAGCGGATTCTTTTGTGGCTAAGGGGTTTTTTCTTGGGATTGTGGTAGATCATGTAGTCATGGGAGATTGGCATAATTGACTCTTGTAGTGAAAGAAAATGAAGAGATTTTCAAAGATAGAGATCAAGAAATTCAATGATTATAGTTCTGAGTTATGGAAGCTCAAATTGGATGATTTTTTAGTGGAAAGAGATCAATACATCACTTTAGATTTGAATTCGACATTGATGAGGATGTTGATGGAAGTCTGGACTAAGTTAGATCAAAATGGAAAGATCATAATATGATTGTGTATTTCAGGTTCAATATTACTTATTGCTTTATGAAAAGATCCAATGAAGGCATCGGGGGATAAGTTAGGGATTTTGTTTCAATATAAGTCTCTGATGAATAAATTGTTCCTACCATAATATAAGAACGATGGATGGAGACAGTCAAATAACTCTTATTCCAATATAAGTTAAATACTTTCACTTAAATGCATAATACTCACTTAGATTATTTACATTAAAGCACACCTAACCCTTTTGCAACATCATACTTTGACCCAAAAACATAATACTTTCCCACTTAGAGTACAATATATATCTAAACAAATACAATATAAAATTATTATTTTTATGGTACCATAAAATATAAAATTGTGTCATGCAGAAAAAATGGCTAATTTAGATATAAAATGTTGAATAAAGCAATAAATATATTTTAATATATAGAAATTTTATTAAATCAAAAGAATAGATAAAACTACAAATTTCTACGTTTAGAATGCTGAAACCAAGAGCTGCAAGGTAAAAAAACGTGAGAAATGCTCGTTATGAACACACAGATGGTTGATCTATTAGACATTCATATCTAGTCTAGGTTCAAAACCAAAGAAATTTGGAGTACCATGCCACCCTTCCAGCATCGGACATCTGGGAAGCCATGCCCACGTATTTTGCCTTAAATTATAAACAAGCACCTCATTTGCAAAGTTGGCAAACCCACGCCTAGCTCTCATGCAAACCAAATCCCCCATTCCTCTAAAATCAAACACGGCGTCCCTTCCATCAGAATCCATAATAGACGGAGGCATCCTTACAATCTCTCTAACCCTAACCGTCGAGGTGCGTGAATCCATTCTGGCATTCTCTATCTCCGATATAATAACAACACCTGAATCCATTATGCATGATCCTAGAAGCACACGTGACCCACAAGTGAACAGATTGCCAAAGACGTGCCATTTATGCACATCCTGTAATGGTAAGGGTGTGAACAGGGACGTCCCTTTTTCGATGCTGAAAGCCACGATGCCCCACCTTGAATAATTTACATCTACACACTTCCAATACAAGAAATCCCCAGAAGCAACAGCTTTGTTCGTTCCTATCGTCGACAGTGCTCTAAAATTCGGTGGCAGGTGTCCCGCTGTACTCCACGATTTCAAATCATAAATTTCTACTCTCTGTGCCTGTGCCGAGTTCACCATTGCTATCACTTTATATTTGTCTCCATTGTGGCCGTGGCCCTCCTCTGCGATGATGGTCATGCCCCAAATATCACCATCGTCTATAGTGGGAAGTTCTATCGACTTTCCTGTAAGAGGATTGCAGACAATATTAAAATAACTCTTAATATCATAAGAGTGGAGAGTTGCCAAGAAAAGGCCGCGGGCCGATCCCTCCACGCAGATTTCGTCAAAGTCATAATGATTTTTTAAGAAAGCAAGGGAGAGTTTTTTCGACGTGCCCGTGAATAAGCAATAAACAATACAACTTAACGAACGGAAGCCATGGAACAAAAGAAGCCATGGTTTCTTGTTCGGAGGTGCCGCAACCCAATCGTTATTTATGAATTGGGTGGATGAAAAGAGGGCGTTCCATTCACTACACACGCCGCAATATCTACATAATCTTTCTGCTGGAAGCCATGCCAATGCGTTCTGCTTTAGATCGTTCGGCAACTGAGACCACCACGCTGAGCACTCCTCCGGACCTGCCCTTCCTGGAATTTCCATTTTTAACGACAACAGATATTTTGACTTTTATATTAACTAATATTTGTGGAAGAACATAAGAATTCCTGGAATTTCCATTTTTAACGACAACAGATATTTTGACTTTTATATTAACTAATATTTGTGGAAGAACATAAGAATTCCTGGAATTTCCATTTTTAACGACAACAGATATTTTGACTTTTATATTAACTAATATTTGTGGAAGAACATAAGAATTTCAGGTTGAACTGGTGAAAGCTCGAGAATCGGATTAATTCTGTGCTCTAAGAAGTCTGTAAACACAGAGATAGGGGTGGCGAATGCATGGTTCTACGGGTTGCTTATAAGTTTCTGTGGTTAGAATTTGAAGGGACTGTGTTATTATTGTTAGGTGAATGATATCACAAGCTTAGACCTATCGTTGATGGTTCTAGGGGTTGTTTATATCTTTCTGTGGTTAGAATTTGAAGGGACTGTTTTATTATTGGTATGTGGACGGTTCGAGTACTCAACTTGATTATAACTTGTTTAGCATTTGAAGGGACTATGTTATTATTTGTAAGTGGACGGTTCGAGTAGAAAACTTGATTATAACTTGTTTGTAACTTTCAGTAGCTAAAATTTAAATCAGAATATACTTTCATTTGTAAATTGACAGTTGGATAAAAATATTTTGAACTCAGAACTTCCGCTTGCAAATGAAACTTTGATTCATATTCCAAAACCACTCTTTTCTTTTCAAATTCTACGACTGTTTATTTATAATTACAAAATAACGAATATTTCGCTGTTGCAAATACTTTTTTATTACTATTTCTTATTATTAAGATATTACGTAATTATATAATTTAGCCTCGTATGCTTCATTCAGGGCCTCCCATCTTTTTATATTATAATAGCAATATATTTTGTATTTTTTTCTGAATTATAATAGTAATATATGTATATGTGAATTTGAATTATAATAATTGTAGAATTGACAAATATATGATAGATGTTTCACCCTAAATTACATTATCAATCAATTGTTTACCCGTTTCGAACCTGGTTCATAGTCATGACAAATTGAAGGAACGAGATCATGGCTGCGTGTTAAATAGAAATAGAAGATTACCCGGTTCATGGTCATGACAAGTTGAAGGAACCAGATCATGGCTGCATGTTAAATAAAGAGAGAAGATCATCCAACAGTTATATTTGACTAGAAACAACTATAATAGACCACGAAACGTCTATATTTGACTACACTGGACTAAAAGATAGTGATAATGGCTATTTTTTACTTGACTCGTTCATGGACAATTAATTTAGATAATTAATTTAGATAAGGAGAATTAATTCAGATTATTAATAAGTTAGTTATTTTATCGTTTTAATTATAAGGTTATAATGGAATCTAAATAATAAAGGTTTATTATAACTTAAATCATTTTTTGTATTCAAGTTTCTGTGATCCATAATGAATTAAACAAAGTCTTTTGGTAGTTAGAAATTACATGAGAGAATTTTTTTTGGCCAAAGCGTTTCGAACCAACAAGTGTGCTTCATCATTTCAACTACTAACCCTTTGGAGAAAGAATATATTATTACTATTTATTATTTTATTTTATTAAAAGGCTCCATTTTTAATATTATATTATAAAAGGTTGTTATGGCATAAATTAATCAGTTTAATTTATTAGAAGAATAACTAACTTATTTAATTAAAATAGTATTTTATTAAATTAATTTGAAATATTAATTCATGTATAATTTGTTAGAAGAATAATTAATTTAGTTAATATCTAATTCCATTTAATATTATCCTTAATTATTTATATAAAAAGTAAAAGGGTTAATTAAAAGGAAAAAGAAAAAAACTAATTTTGGTTTTTTAACAATTTTCTATTAACCCAAGAAAGAAATGGAAATAATATAATATATTCATTTTAATCTATTAAGCATAAATATTCAATATTATAATATTAATAATATTTAGATAATAATTATCACTTTTACCTTTAAAAATTATAATAACAATATAATTACATAAATTATGATTAGTTAATGATGATGAGCTACTTAATACCTCAGAAAATAACATTCATGTGATGATCCGAAGGCATTGCTCAAAATAAAATTTCCCACAAAAGTCTACATTCAGATAACAATGTACATTCAAATAACAATGGAGTTATTAGCTAAGTTAAAAAAATTTGTATAAAAATTAGGTTCCTATTAAGTGAATAATTTAAATTTCCTTTGACACTAATTAATAATTAGTCACTTTTAATAATACTTAATTAATCACTTTTAATAATACTTTATAATAAATAATTAATTGGTTCACATAATATTGTATTCTATATTTTAATTAAATAGCTATTTATAATATTAATATAATATTTAAATAATTATATAAAGAAAATTATATTGAATTAAAAATAATTTAAACTATTCTTTAATATACCAATTAATTAATGGAATTGATTTATGATAGCAACATTAAAAAAATAGAGCTAGTAGTAAATTAGTAACGCTATTAGTTTTTTTTAAGTGATTACCTTGACTTTTGTTGGCAGTATTTCATCTTTGTTTATTATGTGCATGATATTTTCCTTATAAAGAGTTTTTTCTTTTACGTTAATAAGTTAGAGGAATTTGTTTGTAGTAAATGTATGATGGGAAAATTGAAAAAATGAAATTTATGAAAATTAAATAAAAAAATTAAGTTAGGATATTTTGTAGATGTTAATAATAGTTTGGATGATGTGTTTTTATACTTGTTTTAAAAATGATATTCATTAGAAATTTAATTGGAGTTATAATATTGAGAAAAAAATTAGTTGAGTGTTGAGAGCTGATTGTGGGGTTGAAAACAATTGTCTACTAGTGGACCTTTCACTACACCATAAGAATACAACCTTTTTTTAGTCTCTTATGAGCCTTATTATCTTATATTCATATGAATTTTTCGATTAGTATCTTTGTACAATCTCACAGAGAAATAGAGAATATTCAAAAGAATTTTATAACTTATAATCTCAAAATTAAAGGCAATACAACCTATCCTTTCCTCCTCATTGTAGTGGGCCTTTCTCCCACTAAGAAGAACTATAATTAGCTATTTAATGTATAAGAACAAAATAAACAACATTGATGGCCAGAGGTTTTCTAAAATTTCTTTCAACTCAAGCCAAAACCACCAACAACTTAAGAAAAGATGTCATAAAGATGCCAAGTCTAAATATTTTGTAATTAAAGAAATATGTCATTTTATAGAATACCAATAATATTAAAAATATTATTATATACAAATTTAAGGACAAGTTGTAATGAGATAAAGAACGAGATGACAAGGGAAAATTAAGGTAATGTAAGGAGGTGGTCAACCCTATTATAGAAGATAAAAAGGATCTCATTGTTTCGAGTAGCATAAAGAAGGAAACCAACATTGCTCAAATAAGAACAAACTCTAGCAAGTTGCATATTTGAAATTCGGAATTAGAAAATGACAAGCATTATGGGAAGAAAGAAGTTGTCATCTTTGTGACATTAAGAAGGTTGAAGCTGAAAATCACTTTCCTTTATTGCATCTTGTGTATAACCAAATTAGATCACAATTAAAAAAAAAAAAAAATCACAATATTGACCTTCCAAATATTTTAAGTCATCAAAACTAAGTTGATCTCACAATGCTTATCTTAGTTCTTTTTTAGCACAAAAGTTATATTATAAAGAAATCAATGTAACATGTTACCTTTATTAAGTTTTCATAGACTAATTATGGTCTTAGTGGATGTTAATCATTATTATCCCCATATAAAAAAATTTAATTAATACGAATAATAATTTAATGAATTTAAGTTTATATTATTAATATAAATTGTCTACATAAAGTTTGATGATTGATGTTAACACAATGTTGATGGTTGAAAAAATGTCATTGGTGAATTGAAGAATGTGATCATGGAGCATGCATTATTTTTATTTCCGAGCTACCACATAGGCCATCATGAAGTTTTTCAGTAAGCACATACAAGAATAGTTGTTCTCTTAGGAATATTCACATGTTTTAAAGCATCAATGAATATTTATTTTTAATATGAAGAGATATTTTAGTAATTTTTTCATAAATTTATATAGATACATGTATTTTTGGAGTTATTTGACTAGTTGGAAAGGCCTTAAAGATATCTACATGTTTATCTTAGAATTAATTTATGTTTTTCTATGAATACTTATTCTTCCCAGATAATAGAAAATGAATGTTTAGACCATGATTGATACTGAGAACCAACATATATTCTCTCTTATAGTGATAGTTTCTCTCCACTATTAATATGCATTATATTAAAATGATTTGCACATGAGGGATGAATTTCATGGAATTAACATTATAAGACTAGGAAAACAAGTGGATTATTATCCAAATGAAGCTTCCATGGTTCATGTGCCATGAACAGGGCTTCATACCACCACATATGCCTTAGAAATGGAAAATTTAGCCTTCGCGTGGAATATGCTCATATTACAATGACTTGTATAGTAGGTATGGGTCTAAAGGCATTGTTAAAGGGCGTGGGAAGAAAATAAAGCACTTAAGCCCTAGATGAAGTTTCTAGATGTTCAATAAAATGTGTTGTTACACATAGGACAAACACCTTAAGTAACCATCACACAACTAGATAAGAAGTAATAATATAAATTCATTTATGTGGTTAAAGCCATATAAAAAGGAAATAGTCCATGGTCCTACCCAATGTGGCCACTTGAGGAAACTTACTAATGTATAAGACATTTTCTAAATAAGATAAATATTTACAACTAATCATAAAAAAGCTCATTGATTATGTGGTGTTATATTCTATATATGACTATCCATACGTGGTGTATGCCACATTGGGTGTAGTTTGGGGGGGAGGGGAGGGAGTAGTAGGGGAGAGAAAGTTTCCATACTTGGGGGTTCAGTGGAAACACCCATGGATTTATTTTTTGGTGGCCTTTTACATTTGTTTTTGGTGCTTGTCAATACACAAATTTTACTTTTAGCTATTTTTTGGTGTATGTTGGTTTTACTCATGGTTTGTAATTTCATTTAAGGAACTATGGTTCTATTTGAATCTGCAATAAATGGAATGGAAAGTTATGGATTTTTTGGGTTATATAAATTATATTGTAATATTGTAAAGAAAATATAGTGAAAAATATTTCTGATTTTCCTAGTTTTAGTTTCCAAGGTAAAATCACTTTATTATTTTTTGTGTGTTCCATTCAATCCTTTTTTTTTATTAAGAATATATTTGGAGAAATTAGTTAAAAAGGGTTAAAAAACACAATTGGTGTTTGATTAAAATTGGCTTCAAGTGAATTCTATTGGTGCTAAGGGTTTTTTTCTTGGGACTGTGGTAGATCGTGTAGTCATGGGCGATTTTCATAATTGACTCTTGTAGTGAAAGAAAATGGAGAGATTTTCAAAGATAGAGATCAAGAAATTCAATGATTATAGTTTTGATTTATGGAATCTCAAATTGGATGATTTTTTAGTGGATAAAGATTAATAAAGCACTTTATATTTGAATTCTACATTGATGAGGATGCTGATGGAAATCTGGAGCAAGTTAGATCAAAATGGAAAGAGCATAATGTGATTGTGTATCTCAGGTTCAATATTACTTAGTATTTTATGAGAAGATACCATGAATGCATCGGGGGACAAGTTAGGGATTTCCTATCAATATAAGTCCCTGATGAATAAATGTTTCCTGCAGAAAAGGTTATATAATATGAGGATGATGGATGGAGACATAGTGATAGAACATTTGAATACCTTTAACATTGTGGTAATTCAATTATTATCTATTGGTATTTATATTTTAGATGAAGATATGTGTATCAATTCATTCTGTTCTCTTTCTAATCGATGTGATATTTTTTATTTTTCCATGGGTAGTATGCAACCAGTTTAAGTTTCAATAAAATGGTATGATCCTAGATATCGAAGAAGACGAGATGGAAAAACATGGAAATACATAAAATAAATGCCTTTGTATATACGATGATGCTCCCATGTTAGTAATAAAAGTACTTCCTTAAATCATATATCTAAATCTAGAGGAAGATCCCAATCTTTAGAAAAGTCTGTAAAAGTATGTTGGGGATGTGGAAAAGATGACATTATGATAAAGATTGTAGATCCAAAATTATTGAGAAAGGGAAGGGATCTAAGGATTCTCCCTCTAAAGAAGAGAAAACATCCTGAGATGAAGGGAGGGATGTCTGTTTGGATTCAAGTTCACATGTATATCATTAGGCATGGTTGGTTGACTTAGGGGCATTCCTTCGTATGACTTTTCACAGGGTGTGGATTTGTGATTATGAAAGATATGATGGTGGTTATGTTTTCCTAGGATGTGTATCAATAGTTATCTTGGAAACATGAAAACCATTCGGGGATGGGAGGGGGGTGAATCAGTATTGTGTCCTTATGCCAATTTTTTCCTTTTCTTACCAACTCTAATTCATCCATTCATTAGAAACCCAATATAGTAGATATCATAAAAGACCATTATTCATTCATTATGACCATATTGAGGATATCCCACATTGGATCAACAACTTTTAAAACCTATTGTTCTTATCCAATCTCTTTCCATTCACTCTAATCACTCTCCCATGGAACCTCCATATGGGGGGCATGGGGCGATGGGCAGGGGGTGTAATGACCCTTCTTTTAGAAATGTGGTTGTAGGGTGTACTTCTCAGCAACCTTCTTAAATATCAACCATCTCAAAAAATAAACATATCGTGAAAGAAAATCTCCATAAGAAAGCAACAATCGCAAGCCACATCAAGAAAAATATGTAAATTTTCCTTAAGATCCTGTGAGTTAGTCACCATAATCTACGAGGCCTTCCCATGCGCAAACCACAAGACAACCTCTCCTGGAGATCCCTTCACAAAATATAGCTGCCATGGTGGAGCACATAAAGGAGCACACTATAATGTGTAAGTTTACTAGGCCTTGGGCCTCAAAAAAGCTTTCGATAAATTGGATTAGGAAGAACTACACCATCAAAGGAGAGATGAATCTTAAACAAGGATCTTGATGTTTTTCCGTCATTATTTTAAATAATGTGTTAGATCAAGACAATATATTTCAAGGAGTTATTTACTTCATGAGCTTAGTTGGGCTCTCTATGCAAAGGGGCTTCACTCAATCAACCTCTAGCATATCATGTACGTTCATGGCATACAAAAAATATTGTTAATTTGACTACATATAAGAAATTACCTCTAAAAATCACATTATTTAACCCCTTATCAATATGAACCCAATATACCTTCCCAATTTAAAAAACCCTTACTTTTACTAGCCATTGTAGGTACTCATTTTTTCATTAACATTTTTTATACCCGTTCATATTTTTTTATTAAATTTGACCTCCATTTTTTATACTTCCCAATATAAAAACCCTTTACCCCCTATTATATGCTCAATATATTATGTCATTTTTCTTGTCAATTTATATCCTCCAATATGAATGCGCGTAGTATGGTATTTCTCCCCTAGTTGTAATAGCCTTGGGTTGATTTTCTATATAAATAAAATAAGACCAAGGACACGGGTCACGTATTCAAATTTTAATTGAGAGGAAAAAATCACATTGGGGGTCACTTGGGGTAATGAATGGCTATGGCAATTGAAATTGGTATATGTGAAGGAAAAAGGAAATACAAGACAATTTAATATAAGAAATAAAGGAAAATAGGATAAAAATAAGATGAAGTGACAATAATATCCATGTAAGAGAAATTAAAGAGAAAATAAAGGAAAACAAAAGAAAAGAGGAAAATGAAAGAAAAAGATATCAGCGATCAATGATGAAAAGGCACTTGAGAAATACTTCTCAGATTTTCACAACATTTTCTCATCTTTTGATCAATTTTTAGGAACCATACTCCAAGAGAGAGAACAAGAAAATTACAACCAAAGGAAATAAAGGAAGCGTAAGATGAAGTTTGGACAAGAAGAAGTAAGGGCATAAAATAACTACTAACTTGTAGGTAACAATGTGCATGTGATATTTAGCATGTTAGGATTTGAATGCATGGTGCATGAATTGGTCTATTTTTTATGTTTGTTGTCATTGGAATGGGATTTAATTGGATTAATGGTGGTTTCAACCTTGCCTTGCTAATTCCTAAATGGCCAAGGTGTATTGGTTTCCTTATTTTGGTTTAGGTTATGGATGAATGGTAGAATTCAAATCCTCATGAGGTGGTCATCGGAAAATTTCCAAGGGTCAAGGGTGAATATGGGCTTTCTCCTGTAACTCTTGAAGGATGGGTGGAGATAGAAAATT
Organism: Pinus taeda; assembly: GCA_000404065.3. Classification (NCBI taxonomy): domain Eukaryota; kingdom Viridiplantae; phylum Streptophyta; class Pinopsida; order Pinales; family Pinaceae; genus Pinus; species Pinus taeda. Next base: position 25,903 of record APFE030338391.1, on the reverse strand, counting down.
TCCTCTAGGTATGGTGAATAAGTTGGAGGCATCCATTCTTGTTAGGTTTTGGTGATTTTTGGACCACTTTAGGTGAAATAAATGTGGCTAAGGTTTGACGTGGTTTAGCCTCTAGAATCCCTGGTTGGTTCTGGTTTTTTTTATCCCATGTAATCCCACATTTTTTCTTGGAATATGGCATGGGGGTTATTAGCTTAAGGAAAGAATTGGTTCAACCAAATCTATGGTTAGATGGTACATGGAAGTCCCTAACTTGGTTGAATTTTTCACATGTTATTATGTGTTGATTCTTGTCGAAGTTAATAAGAACAAGTACTAGTTTAATGTATGATTTTATTGTTGGTTTTTCATGGTTACATTATGGTTAAATGTTGGTTACAAGCATGGTATATTTCTCATTATATGATATTCTCTTGTATTGGATCAATTTCATCGTTTTATGGGCTCTTTATTACTTTATATGAATGCATGAGCTAATATATGTTGTTGGAACTAGTAAGAGAGATAAGTAAGCCCTCTTGATGAACATATGATACAAACTAATGAAAACAGTGAAAAAACTATGCATCCATGCTAGATATCCCTTCTGTAGGGTGTGATGAGCGAGAATAGACAAATGGAAGAGACAGTTCGCAAGGTGGATGATCATGGAATCTTCCAGAAACCTCTCCTGCGACACTTTCCTCTCTGAATTCGCCCAGGGATGAGTAAGAGATCATGAATCTCCAAGTAGAACCAAGAACTATCAGAGAGAGGACACTAATCAAAATCCAAAAAGCTTACTCACCCCCTGCAAACATCTATATATGGATCCCTCATCATAGAGATCTAGAGGATGGAATCTTGTATTTGTAAGGAAGTGTTGTTGGTTTCTTGGTGGAACATCATAGTGTTGGGTGATCTAAGCTTTTCATTAGGTGAAGAAGGGCTTTCATGCTGGGAGGATGATGTTGGGTTAGAAAAATAGGTTTTAATCCTCTTTTCTATTCTTTCTATTAATAAAGCTATTCGATTTTTCCTCCACATTCTTGTATGTTTGATGATATATGCATTTGTGTGGTAAATATATGCTGGTCCTATATTGTTTATGATTGTAGATCTCTGTACTTCGATAGTGTTATGCTGCTTTGACTGTACAGGTGCTCTCTGAAGCGAGGAAGGAGTGGCAAAGATCTGTCAGAAGGGAGAGGAACCAAGCAAGGAGCCAAGCGCAAGACTGACATTGGTATCCTTTGTTCCCTTCTTATCTACTTCTCATAAAGGAAAGCGAAAGTAGTTTTATTTTGTTTTTTTCTAAGTTAGCTACCCGTCTTAGTGGGACTAGCAGCTCCGAGTGGACACTAGATTTCCTGATAATAAAATGGTGACTCTGCTAGGGAGGCGAATAACTTGTTTTCTTGTCTATATTTGTTTACTTTATAAACTACAGATGGAGCCTGAACTTAATCCAGCTAGTCTTCGAACTTCATTTGTTATGCAAGTGCGAAGTAGATCAATGTTGCTTCAGTCTATCTTTGGGTTTTGTTTATAAACTGAACAAGTGATTTGCAAACATCCTAATTGCCTTAGTGGTGGTTCTGGTAACCTCATTAGATCAACCCCTATGATTTCTATTTATTGACTTTCATTTGCTCGACCTAAATTTCTGAATTGAGCTGCAAACTGTGACCAAAAGCCAAGTAAAGTCTCGTCCCTCTACCATCGCACCCTCTCTTCAAGGATATCTAGATGCATCACACCTCCCATGTGCAGTAGGTGAGATGCATCCCTGTTTCCCTGTGTTACAAGTGCGATGATCAGAAAAGGCTAATTTTGCCTTCAGATTTTGGTTTTTCTTCACTCTCTTCAGCTCTATTCAAGAGTTTTGTTGTCTATGATCAGTATACCACTGTGGAAACTCCTTTCCTTTCCATCATTCCACCTCCATCGTGCAAATAATTGTGAATTCTTTTATGTATTGTGCACCATTTACAGTTCTCTTTTACAAAGGAGTAGCGTAATCGAATTGTTGTCTTTTGATTTGGAAGTGTCGCAAGTGTCGTTTTCAGTCAACGAAAAGAATCCTATTGTTCTTGATGATTGATTATACAGTTACTCTTGTATTTGATTTGAATTAGTGGTTTTTCAAGTGTCGAAAGCACTTTTGAATTCAAACTCGCAAAGTGTCGTCATTATCTTCCTTTCGTTTTTGAAGAGAAATTTGTTAGTATTGTCGCTTTGAAAAGATAATTCAGATTTGTACTCAGCATTCTTTTTGTCATTCACACATTAAGAAAGTGAAAAGCAAATACATGCATGTGCATTTGCATTTAGAATGCTTGTTGGTTTGATTTAGGACAGTGCATCTAGTGTGTGCTCTCTCCTCTATGTTGAAAGAATCTCATTTCTCTTTCCTTAGTAGATAGGATTTTCATTGAAAAAAGAAAATTAAACGATTGTTTATCATCTTAGATTGCATTTTATGAATTGTATATCTACATCACGAGGTGAGCCTGAAAGGCAAATTTCTTAAGAAAGATCAATTGTAAAATAAATTTTATGAACATAAAAATGCTTTGGAACCTAACGCACAACATTTAGAAGTCTAGGCTAGAGACGTATTCCGGTGTCATAAAGCCTAGTAACTATCGCTTTCAATGTTGGTTGGGTGATTCCTCCTCTTTGAGATGAAAAGTGCTAGTACGGACTTGTGCTCCCATGTACTGTCGAGTATATATTGGGAGACCACAATAGGATATATCTTTTATCCTTAGGAATCCGTGTTTGCCACCTTATCGATCACAATGCACTGAATATAGCATTCGGAAAGATTGACTACCGTACCGTAAAAAGTATTCTGCAGTTTTGTGATTGGTTTGGTAATCCCTCTGTCTGTGATTGGTTTGGTAATCCCTCTGTCAAAGCATCTAAAATTCATTTAATTCAGAATCATTTTCCCCTTTATTTTTATTTGATCGAGTAATTCGCAATCATGGAAGAAAGTCAATAAAAACCCCATCATTTGAGGAGACTTACGAATCAACCGTCTTTCACTCTGGAAATGAAACCATTTTGGACAAAGAGAACTCATTTAACCAGATCAAAGTCCCTTGGTTTGGTTGGAACAAGTGTTCTGACATCCTCAGAGACTCTGATTACTCCAACCATTTCTGGTATCCCTGCCTCTACAGAAGAAGTTCTACAGCCACAAGAGGACTTTATAACTGGTCCTAGTGTGACGGTAAACACTTCTATTCCAAACCCGCTCCATCTACAGCTGATTCGGAAGGTGCTATTCCTGAAACATCTGTCGCTGCAGAATCTATACCTTCTTTGGCATCGGAAATATTTTACAGACCTGATGATCTACCTCTTCCACCTGGATTGATTGCTATAGAAGAGGTTGTGGAGGATCCTACATCTAGTAATCCATTGCATTTTGGAGCTTGGATCACCCTATATCCTTCTTCATCAGAAATTAGTCTCCCGTCATCCGAAGTTCCTGTAGAATCGCTAGGAAATATTTTGGATAGACTAGATATGTCTGAACAACAGTCGACATCTAGGAATGTGTCATGTAACACAGCAGCGGCGAAACCTCCTGTTGGTACTCCAATAATGTTCATCGGCGTACCATCTATCCCAACCAACTCTCAATCGTTGGATGGAGTCCATTGAGGGGCTATTTTGACAGTATGGTCTATTCCCATTTGTTCGTCCGGAATAATATCTGGAATCTCTTATGTTGAGCCTCAGCGAATTGATCCTTCACAATAGTATCAACTTGGGCAGTTTGATCCCCAAAGGCAAACCATTCCTTTGAGAACTGGATTGCCACCATATGGGGGGCAGTATACCCTTTCATTGTCTCCTTCGAGAGAACAACCATACGAGAGTTCACAACAGGCTTCGGGTTATGCTGCAATTACATCCAGTGGTTGGGTGCCAATACTGCCTCAACAACCAAGAGTTGTATACTCAATGCAACAAAGTCTACCTGTGTCAAATATACCCACTACGCTGGCTATTGTGACAGTGTCGCAAGTACAAGCGTTTCCTGCTATATGCCAACCTCAAGTTTCACAGGTCGTAATACAAAAACCTCTTGTCTCTGTGATTCAACCACAATCACCGACTAGTGGTTCCTTAACTAGAATGACCCAGGCTCAAAAGGGTACCATTACCCCTCTTCTTGGTCAAACAACCAGTATTGGACAACAACACATGGCTTCACAATCGTGGCTGGTACAATATCAACAACCGCAATTCCAACAAGCTTACCGAGGATCTGAGCAACAAATCTTTGCAAGTAATGGGCAGTCGTATATTCAAAATAGCCAACATCAGTCATGTCAAAATGGTTATGCCCATCAACCTTACCAAAGTTATTAGCATCAAATCCATTATGCTGGTATGCAAAGACCAACTGCTTAGGTAATGCCATCTTATCCTAGGTATGCTTCACCAAACCTGAATCAATAGTTGGCCTTCATGGCGACTTTAGAGTTACCGGATCTAAATCGGCTAACAAATGATCCAATTGCTTACGCCCCTTGCTGGTTGGCGATTCCACATAAACTTCTGTCAGATATTCCTAAATTTAATAGAAATGCGGGTGAATACCCGTCGAATCATGTGATGACCTTTCATCTATGGTGTTCATCAAACACTCTCAATGATGATTCGATCAGGCTTCACCTTTTTTAGCGAACGTTAACTGGTCCGGTAGCAAAATGGTATATCAAATTGCCTAGAGCTTCATTCGATAACTTCAACAGCCTAGCCACAACCTTTTTAACCCATTTTAAGTTACCCATAAAGTATGAAATGGGAACAAAGCTTCTTACCAATTTCAAACAATTGATGGAACCTCACATATCCGATCATATTCGTGAGTGGTGACGTCATTGTAGAATGGTAAAAACATATGTTCCTAATCAGCCGCTAGCTGAATGGTTGATTAATTCGTTGTTACCTTCTATTACAGAAGATGTGGCAAAGGGAGGAGTCGTCATTGAAGAGCAAGTCATTGCTCATGTGCAATATCTAGACTTGATCTATACTCAGTCTGGCATGCTCTACGATAAAATACCTGATGTTCCTAGACTGGAATTCTCCGTTCCTCCCCCTCCTCAGTCGAACAAAGACTCTCATGCCGGTGATGGCATGATAGGTACGACTAGCACGAAAACTGTAAAGGTTGCATCAAAGAAGGCTCGTATGGTTCAAATTCAAAACGCAAATGAGGAACTTCTCGCCTCGGAGGTAAATGCCGTGTCGACTAACAAAGGCAAAGAACCGAAGCAACCAGGAGGCAAGAAGAAAAAGAAAGGGAAGAAGAAGAAACAAGGGGAGGCATCTCCCTGAAAAATCTTTTGCAAACCCTTTTGGAGATAGGAAACCAAGTCATCCATGCTTTATATGCGATGAGGATCATTGGATGAAAGATTCTCCACGTAAAGCTGAGCTTAGAAAATTCTTGAAGAGTTCAAAAACGTCGGTGGTATTGACTGATCCGTTTCCAAATCCTTGAACAAATCTAGTTGCTAGCAACAATGCTTCCGCATCCCAAGTGCTAATGTTTTCTATTTCGAAGTAGCAAAATGATGCTTTGATATTGACAAGGAATAAAGATTACGGGAATTCACAATTGTCGAACAACAAGGCTAATGATCAACCTAGTAGTTCGACAACAACTTCGATTGAATTTATGCCACCCATCATTCTTGAGCTTACGATAAATCCTCCGAAGGGCATAGTACACAAATCGACATTTAATCTTCATGCCAGAGCATCATAGAATTATAATATAGTGGAGGATCTAGCCCAATCACCATCTGCTATGTCGACACTTGAGGTACTGTAAAATTGCCCCTCCCAAAAGCAAGCTTTATTATCAGCAATAGGTGGGATTGGCCCAATGGATTCCAATCTTGTGGCTTTTGATCATAAAGGATATAACCCTCAGTTACCAGCTCAACCAGCTTTCCTTATTCAAGTGAAAGCCCTCAACAAAACTGTTCATCGAACAATTATTGATGAGGGGGCATCTACATGTATTATTTCAATGAGTTTCTAGAAAACTTTAGGATCTCCACCCTTGTCACGATCGTCAACAACATTACAAGCATTTGATGGACGAACATACACCCCATACGGGATTTTAAGTAACTTACAACATCCTACTAGGAAGGCCCTGGATATATGCTATGGTTGTCGTCGTGTCAACCTACTTTAGGAAGATTGCATTTCCCTTCCAAGGAGGAATTATGATTGTCGACCAACAAATATTTCTCCCCAACAGTTCACAAGTTATGGGGAGCATTCTGATGATCCACGGAAGCCCTCATTCGCTTCAAAATATCGGGGTAGGCCTACTAAAAGACCCTACATTGATGGGGACTTTTGCCATAGTGCCTCCAAACAATCTGGTGGAAGTGACCATGGTGGGAACCTACAATATGGTATATTCTATTTAGAATATGTGCGAAAACGATATCAGCATGGATCATATACACGTATTGCCTCCAAGCCCAATAGAAATATTGTGGCAATCAATGTTTTCGACATGGGAGGCAAAATCAAATCAACGCTCATCAATCATTTGGATAGATAGGTCTAAGGAATATGGCACCCACTTAGATCCTTGGTCGCAAGTACATTCTATAGATGAAGGAAGTGTTCATTAAATGATGATTGACGGGGCACCATGGGAAGATTACCACCATCATTCCCATCTTCCAGATTGTAAGGAAGATAGTTCTAGTGACATTGATCATCCCTCAACTTTTTATTTTCTATAAAATAGTGTAAATATGGTGGATTCCGAGCAAAACCTATCCAATATTGAAGAGACTATCACCATCAATATCTCAACCAAAACAGATATTGTAGAGAATATTCATGTCTGCAAATCTTGTTCTTCTTCAGAACTGGAAATATATTACACTCTTTTTCATGAGTTCGGAGAAGTCTTTGCTTGGTCGTATGATGAAATGCCAGGCATTGACTCGAGCATAGTTGAACATGAAATTAAGATGTATCCAGATTTCAAACCAGTACGACAACAGCTTCAGTAGGTGCACCCCAAGAAAGCCGTTGCCATCAAGGTAGAAGTTGAAAAACTTCTCCATGCTGGTTTTATTTACCCAGTTCCTCTAACCAATTGGGTATCGAATATTTTTCTTGTAATGAAAAATAAAGGAACAATTAGAGTGTGCATCGATTATAGGGATGTAAATCAAGCTTGTCCAAAAGACAACTACCCTAAACCCTTCATTGACCAGATAATTGATGAATGCGCCGGATGTAAAATATTTTCATTTACGGATGGATTTTTCGGGTATAATCAAATAAATATCCGTCCACAGGACTAGTCAAAGGCTACATTTATTTGTCTGTGGGGCACATTCACATACCACAAGCTACCCTTTGTTTTAAAGAATGCAAGTGCAACATTTCAGAGGGCAATGAATTATGCCTTCCATGACATCAAGAACATCGTTCAACTATATCTCGATGATCTTATGGATCATTTGCAAAAGCGGACTGATCATCCGCAGCATTTGAGAGCGATATTTCTACGTTGCTGACACTACAAGATACGACTCAATCCACACAAATGTGTGTTTTGTGTTAGTTCTGGTCGTTTACTTGGCTTTGTGGTCTCCATGGATGGAATTCGTCTCGACCCATGCAAGGTTCAAGCAACCATTGATTTTCCTCCACCTTCAAATTTGCTTCAGATTCATAAACGCCAAGGGAAAGCAAACTTTCTGAGGAGGTTCATTCCAAATTACGCCAAACCTACTAAAGGTTATACTCGTCTATTGAAAAAAGAATTACCCTTCATCTGGGATCAGGTCTTGCAAGCTTCCTTTGATGCTTTAAAGGAATCCCTAATAAAAACATCATTAATGTATGCTCCTAATTATCAAAAAGACATTAACCTGTATCTGGCTGCAACAGATACGAACATAGCAATGGTTTTAGTGCAAGAAGACAATGGAATTAAGCATCCTATCTATTATTTAAGCTTAAACTTAAATGATACGGAAAGCAAGTACTCCTACATTGAAAATATAGCTCTTGTAGCTGTTCAAGTGATACAGATATTTCGACACTATGTCCTCTTTCGAAAAACTACCATTTTGTAAGATTGCAACCCCATGACTTATATATTGTCGTGATAGTTGCTTGGGGGAAAATATTCAAAATGGATAGCAATTTTACAAGAGTTTGATATGGAATTCATAAAATCCAAATCGAAGAAAGCCCTAGTTTTCACGGAGTTACTATGTGATCGCCCATCATCATCCAATGATGCAACATCTAAAGAAGCAATCGTGGACAAATCTTTGTTTCTGATATCTTCAAGCAATCTGTGGTATGGAGATATAATAATCTATCTCCAAACCCAAACATATAGGTCTAATACCTCCCGCTCAAAACAACGATGTATTCAATACCAAGCAAAAGACTACATGATCGTTGGTGACACGCTTTACCGTCATGGTATCGATACAATTCTACGGAGGTGCCTCATGCATGAGGAGGCCGAGAAATTCCTGAATGATTGTCATCCAGGCACATGTGGGGGGCATCAATCTGGTTACGCTACGTCTCAAAAGATTTTACGAGCAGGATACTTTTGGCCAACAATGTTCAAATATTGCATAACCGCAGTTAGAAGTTGCCATGCCTGTCAAATCTTCGATCGCAAAAGCAGAATACGACCCGCACCTATGCAACCAGTAGTTGTTGTTGGGCCATTCACCATATGGAGCATAGATTTCATGACATGTAACCCCACCTCGGCCGGGGGGAATGGGTATATCCTAGTCGCAGTAGATTATTTTACCAAATGGGCCGAGGCGATGCCTACATTAAACAAGAATGGCGAAATGGTTGCCGTTTTCTTTTTCAATCATGTAGTCTCTAGATTTGGCGTTCCATAGGCCATAGTCATAGATCATGGATCACATTTTCGCAATCACATGACAGTTGAGTTGGATGCCAAATTAGGACTATCCCATGACAGCTCTACTCCATATTATCTGCAAGCTAACGGGCAAGTTGAGGCAATCAAGAACGTTCTGAAGCACATGTTGCAAAGGATGATTGGAGTCGATAAATAGAGTTGGCACCTGATCCTATACTCGGCCTTGTGGGCATACAAGACATCGGTGAGGAATGTAACCAGGTTTACACCGTTTCAACCGGTGTATGGCATGGAAGCAATCTTACCAGTTCAGTGCAAAAGTTTCCTTCCTTGCGCCCATTGCACCCCAGCAGTGTACTGGGTGAGATGCATACTGTCTGGCCAATGGCCAGTCCAGTATGCATCACACCTTTCCATATAAGAAGGGTGAGATGGGGCCAGAGCGAATTGTTCAAACCCCAGGGGCTTAGAAAAATAGGGAAACATGCTCATAATTCAAAAAGGAAGGAATGCAACTGAAGAGCTTAGGTTTAGCTCTTACCTAGTCTAGACGGTGCCAAGAATCGTCCAGAGAATCTCCCAGAATCAGCTAGTGAAAATCAAGGGGGAAAACACCTCCACGGCTCCAACAAACCCAAGTACAAATGAAATGGTAAAATGAGGGGTAAAACCACTTTTAAATTACTTTTCACGTGATTCGAGTAAGGTATTAGTTCTTTAACTCATTTTTCAAGCATGTATTTTCATTTCTAATCAGTTTGATGAAGGAGTTGAGCAGGTAGTATGACTGTTGAAGGAACAAAGTGTTAATAGTGAATCGAATAATCAATGACCATTATCACGAGCAGTTTTTATGCCAAGTTCAAGCTCCTTAAAAATTAAACCTAACTCAATGAGCAAATGTTCCGCCCAGAGTTTAAGCTCATTAAAAATTGAACCCATATCCGGTAAATAACCATTGTGAATGCATTATCATCATCTTTTGAGCCTTGGCCGTGTTCTCATCATCACCTCCACTCTGTTTCATCCTACCATACGCCTCCATTTGATTATTTACCCTTTTGAGGAACAGATGCGACGAGTGATTCTGTTAGCCATCCTTGTGACACTGCCATGATTGGAAAATTCCAAACTTTACCTGGAATCAGTTGCTACTTGATATTATCACTCGTTCCTCAAAAAATGAGTCTCCTTTAAGCTCTTTGCATCTGACTCGTAAAATATGAAAAGATTGCCAAGCAATTGGCCTCTCCAGCTTGTTAAAACTATCGGAAGTGCTATCCCTCCTCTAGATTTTAATCTTTTTGGACCCGAGGGATTATTACACAAAATGATTGAGCGCTTGTTTTGTTCAGCTCGTTAAAACTTAAGGGATTATATGACGAAAAAGGATTATTGGAGTTTCCTTTCCGCCCCTTTTTAGACTCTCTAAAATTGAAAAATGACTGAGTTATCATTGTCATTAAACTTGTTAAAATCAATAGCGATAAACTTGTCCATATAGACAAGAACGAGTTTCACTGTCACTAGGATCGTTAAAAGATAGCGACAGGTTTGCCCGAAGGGCGAATTATAGAATAATCATATGTTATCCTCCTCAAGCTTGATAAAAATAAAGAGGTATTGGTCAGCAATGGCTAGGGAAAAATTGGGAAGAAAACTTGAAGAAACTTTATTGGTAGCAAGTCGGTCTTGAACATGACACTTTCACTCCATGTCTAAGTCAGGTTGGGTTATTCCGTTCACCGGTCATATTACCATTGGTCCATCGTACCATGCATCTTTGGGGTTAATGCTGCCAATCCATTTTAGTATCGACAATATGTTTAAGAGAAGTCGCTCAGAGAATTCACCTGTGTCTCATCCACTGCAATACATTCATACTCCATTCTTTCATGACCACCACCCTGAACCTTGTATCATCAGATCGTTTTCACCTCCACAAAGTCATTTGCTCCGTTCCATGTCGTAGATGTGGGATTCATTAGGGCACTCCTACGACGGGTCACTTCTTTTTGACATTGGCTCATTATCCAAGAAGTTGACCTAGGGACAACCCTTTCAGTACTTTGAATCTTGCATGCCTCAATGGCAAGTTTCTCACTTCCGGTGATAGGTTTACATCAATGGCCTTCAACCAAAAGATTTTACGTGGTGTTCGTTGGCAAGTCCCTTTTTCACACCACAAGAATTGTATTGTCATACCTTGAGGGTCATCACCATCATCGTTGATTCCTCCCACGCCTGTTAACAGCTTGCATCATTGGCTGGTAATCAGGCAATGTCTTTCCGTGTTCGACTCCAGAATATCTTTCACATGGATCGACTTGTACTCCAGGCAAAGATTGAACGAGTTTGAAGACCCCGGATCTAGTTTCATCCATCTTGGCTGCGATATATTCAAGAAAATAAAGACATCAAATGTACATCCTTTCTGCATAGATGATCATCTGAATCAAAGGATGATGGCTCTATCAGAATCATCAGTCTACTATACAGACAATTGTCTGTCCTATGTACATGAAAATGAATTTATAAAGCTAAGCATGGGAATGCCTGCCTCAGCTAGATCATGAAAATATTATGAAGATAACGTATTGCATTGTATCTTATTACATGTCACCTTCCAGTTTGAAAAACCTCGGATCCTCATGATAAAGCATTTCACCCGACATCAAAAGATTAATGACCTCATGCTTTAGGGGGAAACTGTTATAGACATTTTTGGGCACTGCAACCCCAATCATATATGTCCATAAACCAAGGGCTTCTAAGTCCCTAAAAGTGTTGTTTCACACCCTAAAGGAACAAGGTCAGCTGATTACATCATCTCCCAGAAGTTCTGCATGGAAAACTGCTCAGAACTAGTCAAAATTGTACCATACAGACTGCTCAGTGCTAAGGGTGCGGTGCATCTCACCTGCTCAGTGCAAAAAGTGCGATGCATATTGGATAACCCTTCAGTAGGGTTCGATGAGTGAGAATAGAAAAATGGCAGAGACAGTTTGCAAGGTGGATGATCATGAAATCTTCCAGAAAACTCTTCTATGACACTTGCCTCTCTAAATTCGCCCAAGGATGAGTAAGAGATCATGAATCTCCAAGTGGAACCAAGAACTATCAGAGAGAGGACACTAATCAAAATCCCAAAATTTGACTCACCCCTTGCAAACATCTATATATGGATCCCTCATCACAGGGATCCAGAGGCTGGAATCTTGTATTTGTAAGGAAGTGCTATTGGTTTCTTGGTGGAACATCATAGTGTTGGGTGATTTAAGATTTTCATGAAGTGTAGAAGGGATTTCATGTCGGGAGGATGACACTGGGTTAGAACAATGGTTTGTAATCCTCTTTGCTATTCTTTCTATTGATAAAGCTATTCGAGTTTTCCACCACATTCTTGTATGTTTGATGATATATGCATTTGTGTGGTCAATATATATATGGTCCAATATTTTTTATGATTGTAGATCTCTGTACTTCAATAGTGTTATGCTGCTTTAACTCTACAGGTGCTCTCTGAACCGACGAAGGAGCAACAAAGATCTGTCAAAAGGAAGAGGAACCAAGCAAGGAACCAAGCGTAAAGCTGAGGTTGGTATCCTTTGTTCCCCTCTCATCTACTTCTCATAAAGGAAAGCGAAATCAGTTTTAGTTTGTTTGTTTCTAAGATAGCTACCCATCTTAGTGGGACTAGCAGCTCTGAGTGGACACTAGATTTCCCGATAACATCGTCGCTTCCAATTTTATTACGAACTCTTGGGTTGATAAAAGTAAAGAAGGGAGTCCCAGGAGTTATAGCATCATTGCTACAATACTGGAGCCCATCATCTTTTTGGCACTGTTGCTAGGAAAGCATCATAGTATTTGTGATTACTCCTTTTCTTCTATTTTCTACTGCAACACTCTGCTAAGTAGTTTATTTCAACAAAAGTATAGTAGTTTTTTTCAATTCTACACTTTCAATTCTGTAATTTCAATTCAGCAAGCATAGATTAGTTATTTCCTACTTCCATTTCAATTCTACAATTTCATTTCAGCAAGTGTAAATTAACTATTTCCTACTTTCATTTCAATTATGCAAAAGTAGACTAGCTATTTCTTGCTTTCATTTCAATTCTACAATTTGCGTTTCAACAAACATAGATTAGTTATTTCCCACTTTCATTTCAATTCTGTAATTTCCATTTTAGCAAATGTAGATTAGTCATTTCCTGCTTTCGTTTCAATTCTGCAATTTCATTTCAGCAAAATAGATTAGTCCTTTCTTCCTTTCATTTCAATTCTGCAATTTTCATTTCAGCAAGGTTTATTATAGTTAGTTGCAATTTGTTGTTCAATCAATTTTAGTTTTGCAGGTACAAGTAGAAAAAAAAACAAAAATCAACCAAAAACATTTCCTTTAATGTCTCGTAGGAGTAGAGATAATTCAGAAAAATGTTTGCACAACACCCCCGCTGCTTCACATAGTCAACCTTCTCTCTTCTTCGGTGGCTGCAATCAAGAAACACTCTTAGGTAACAACTAGAAATATTTGAAGAACCTATAGGGGAAGAAGAAGAAGAAGAAAACATTCCTCTAGAGGCATAGCTAAAAATAGAAATGTTGGGTGCAGTACCTTTTCTTCCAACTCATCCCTTAGAGGTGAATTTGAAAATTAGATGGAAGATTTCAAAAGCAAGATGAGACAGACTATTGCTATGTATATCAAAAGAATACAACAGGAAGAAAAGAGGGCTTTGACCATCTTTTTTCCTAGGTGCACTAGAAAGCATCCTAGTAACAAATGTCCATTTCACTCCATAGAAGTGTGTTTTGTTTGTGAGGAAGACCATCCTATGAATTAGTGCCCTTTCTTACTCAGAATCAAAGATGCATATCAGAGGGCCAAAGGAGCCACTGAACCACTCTATTTCATGAACCAAAGGAGGCCACATGGATGTATACCTTACTGGCATGGAATGCAAGGGACATCTTAGACCTATTATAACCCCTATCAAGCCACTTCCATTCCTTCTTTGGGTCCCCTTGCTCATCCTTCCTGGTCCACACCTCCTCCTTAGTCCTTCACATCTCCATATTATGCCCAATCAGCTGCTCACCCATTTCACCCCTATGTTCAGCCACAACCTCAGTGGAATGCACCTCATATAGGGTGGAGGCTCTAGTACAACTCTCCTCCCACTCCTTTTCCTCCACCACCTGCTCAACCGCGACCATTACCTCCTGCTCCACCAAAGAAACCCTAAATACCTGCTCAACCGAACCTGAACCCGAATAATAAACAAGCGAAATAAGTATATAGTGGGGAACCACCATTTCCAAACCCGCACATTGGAGTAGCTCAACCCAATTACAAACTTGAGGTACAACACTTCCAGACCGGTCCTCTTGAGCTCAATGATATTCACCATAGCTCAAGAAGAGTATTACAAAAAAGAGATTATATTGATATCATTGAAGGACCACATCCAACAGAAGAAGATGAAAAAGAGAAGATCAAAGAACCATGGGCTGCACTTGATGAAGAAAAGACATCAGAATTAGAGATCGAGAGAGCTCCCTCATGGTTACCATCAAATCCTCCATCTATCCAAGAGAAAAATCAGCAAAAAGAGGAAGATGTGAAGGTCATGATAGAAGAAAAAATGAAGAGTGATAGAGATCAACAAAAGGACCAAGGAAATCACAAATATATTGAGATATGGTTCCAAATAGTCACTAAGGTGCAACATCACTCTATTCCTCAACTATGATTGATCCCTTCAAAGTCAAATCATTTGGTCTCTAAAATCCGGATATATGTCAAAGCATACATTTGAAGCCTCCACATCAATTTTTCTATCATCTTGATGTGCACATGCCTCCAGTGGAAGTATTCTTACAGTTGAAAATGATTTTGTTTTTCAATTAGGGTAGGGTAGAAAAGAAGAAAATGAAAAATAAGAGAAAAATAAAAATCTAAGGTGAAAACCTCCTCAGAGGCGCCTCAGATTGGCTCATTGATTGAAAACCTCCATGAGGCGGTCAATGGGTTAGAAAGAAGAGAAAAGAAAAAGAGAATAATATCACTGGGTGAAAGCCTCCCTTGGAGGCACCCAAGGCAGGAAATTAGGATAAAAACCTCCTTGAGGCACCCGAGTTGTTGTCAAAAAAAAAGGAGAGAAAAAGAAAAAGAAAAAATGAATTTCTAGTTGTATTGCAGGTTTGCCAGAGAACTTCAGGAAACAGCAGCAGGTGCCAAGAAGGCTCTTCAACCAATAACAATAGATATCCTACCTTCCCTCACCCTTTTCCATCATTCTTGACATTCTTTCCACCTCATTGTGCTTCTTTTCTAAAAATTGTGTTTTCTACAGGAGGCTCTTGTAGAAATTACAAAGAGCTAGAAATGGACTTCAAAAGTAGTTTCGAGAATAGGGAAGCTTCATAAAGGGTTTATAGATCCCCCTGCAATATTCAAACCTCTCTCCCATAAATTCCAAGTCTGCATTATAGCCCAAGCTCATTTCTTCTTACTATGCAAAAACTGTAGAATGCTCTGATACAAAAATACATAGAGCAAAATTTTGTTTTTTCCCTAACTTGAAAAATGTGCATCCATTTAAAAAACTATTTCATTGGGAGTTGTATATGGATTATGGCAACATGCCCAAGCAATTTCAACCAATTCCAATGCACGGTTTCTAAGAAATCAGCCTCCATCACCTTCAGCCATTTTCTATTTTTCTCAAAATTCGTGGCACATAATGATAATGGAAACATGCTCAGAAAATTTTAGGTCAATCCAATCTAACATTTGGGAGCTATGGACAAAAGAAGTCATTGTCTTGTAAAAATCCAACCTCACCAGCATGAGAGTGCAAATCTGAAGGTTGAAGCAGAGTCCTGAAGATCACATCCAGTCAGAGGATACCTGCATAAGAAAAATAGCCACGTATCAGCAACCAAACAAGCGTGCATCCACAGAACAAAGGCATGCAGCAGAAGGAAAGGCCACAGCACCTCACGACAAACGCATTCGACTTCCACGTAAGTGACTAAACATGTTCCTCTGTTGCATGAATGTAATTTAAAAACTGCATGGACAGTGATATGGTTGTGATTAAATGAGATCGGTGGCTAGCTAACGGGCCACCCTTGTCCAGTTCAGACAACACTTCATCTAGTTCTATAGCACTCAGCCGGAAATCATACAGCACACATGTCTAGTCAACTCACGGGAAATCTAAAAAAACAGGTAGTGGCAGATGTTTTGAACTCCAGCGTAGATAATGGGAAATGATTACAGGCAAAAAGTGTAAAGTCTCATGATGGCACTGTAGTAGGGACCAACATTCCAACTAATGCCAATGCACATTTTTGCCAGCTCACCATCAACGGAAATATTTCACAAAAAACATAATTACTCTACCTCGAACTCATTCACCACCTTTGTTTCCATTTTATCATCGTCCCTGCAGCTCCAACAAGATCTATACTACCTCCATAGCCTCGAAACCATTGTTCTCTGTCATTTTTCTGCTATCGGCATTCTACAAGAAGTTGTAACAATTCTACAGGAAGGCTAGAGAGCAACACTGCAGAAGGAAAATCAGGAATTTTTGTCCAAATTCAAGCTAAATTGAGGTAGGCTCAGAAACCCACCCTGCACACGATATATCTATACAAGGTGGTGGGTTAAAAGTAGAGCATTGGGTTGAAAAGAAGGAAAGGGAAGATCAAAAGTCTGCCTATGTTTTTCAAAGTTCTACATAGTGCCTTCCTTTTCTTCTCTGCATTCAAAATCTATCTATTTCTTCCTCACATTCTTCTGTAACAAAAAAGGGGATGCAACCATAGAAATCAAGCCTGTGAAAAAAAAATGAATATGCCAAAGTCTGTTTACTCTGTGTGGAAAAAAAAACACTATTCTATATATTATGTGCTTTGTCAAGATATTGAAGTTCCTCCAAAAGCCAAGAAGTAAATTCAAGGTGAAAACAATTTGAAGGGAGGGAAAAAATTGCAAACTTGATGTGGTGAAAAAAGAAGAACAGGAAAAATTCCCTCTCTAGTTTTAGAAAGACAAACATCAGCTATTCCTCTGTTACTAGTTCTGAAAGTTGTTGCCTTCTTCCTCACCTGAGCATTTTCAGAGGTCACTAAACACCATGCCAGGAGGTTTTATGAGAAAGGAGCCTTTGAACTCCAACAAATTACATGAACACCCAGAGTTGCTAAGAGCGCCTTCATAGCCTAGGGGATTTTTAGAAATATAGTAGAGGAAGATGAGGATGAAATAGAAAAAGAGGAAAAAACCGAAATAAAGGAAGAAGAACTTAAAACAGAGGAGGAAACCAAAACAGAAGATGAGAAAGAAGAACCTGAAACAGAGAAGAAAAAGACTAAAGAAGAGAAGGCAGAATTTTATGGAACACATGAGTAGACCACATCAGAAGCTTGGGGTGGTAGGGAGGCCACCAAGGCCATCAAAGATGAAGAGATAGATTAGTTTCTCAGAGGATGAGCAACACATCCAGTATGGGGGTGATGATGAGCCCTAGAAATGGGTAATTATATGGGCTCATTTTACCTCTTAATTCGACTTAATCCACCATTCTCATTTGTTTATTGCATTTTTTTATTATATTTATGCTAATAGAGTGAATTAGGTTAGCCATTATGCCAAAAAGTCTAATGTTTGCTTTATGCAGCTTTTTGGTACATTTTGAGACAAAATCAAAGGTTTAATTAGCATTTGGTAGCCAAATTCATGGAAGAACAAGGGAGAGGATTTGTAGGAGGGTGTCCCCTTCATTTATGAACCCTTACCTCAAATTCTTCATTAGAAATTCCAAGGGGCAGCCGAGAAAGTCGAGTAGGACTGTTGTTATCTTCAGTTCTAGGAAGCCGAGTTCCTTAATTTTAGGAGGACTGTTGGGAGTTCCCAGTTGTATAAATACGAGGGCTTATGTGCTCAGTAGTTTAGCCAGATTTTAGTTAGATGTTAGCTATTGAACAATTTATTTTTGCACTTTAGTGCAGCTCTGCATTCAACTCATTTTCGAGCTCTTTCTGTAAACAATTTTGTGACATGACTATTATTTTCTAATCAATGAAAATGAATTCAGCCTTGAACCATAACTGATATTTCAAAGACGAATGTAGCTCTTGGGGTTGGGCCTAACCGAAGTGCCCAGTACCTCCTTCTTGTATTTATATGTGTTTTCCTTGCATTCATGAAATAATTTCTGTTATTAAGATTAAATCTTGCTTTATTACTTAGGTTGTTTTTGATAATTATAATAGTTGTTCTTGCTTCAGGTTGTTTGCTGCAATAATAGAAAAGATCCACAAAATAGTTACTAAGTAGGATTTGAGCTCCTTTCTCCCTCCTTGTGACCATGAATTGAGACCAAAGTACTCTTTTTCTTTCCAATGCAATTGCTAGTGTTAGATTTTGACTTGGAAAAGTTGATATCAGTTGTGTTTCTTGCTTAGATATGTTCTTGCTCAATTTCCATAGCTTTCTTGCATAACTTCCTGTCCATCAACTTCTGTTCAACCCTTTTCTATTTTCTAGGTCAAAAATAAGTAAAACCCTGTTTTCATAGTTTTTGCTTGGGACAGTTTTGAAAAGAAATGTGCAGAGCACCTGTAAGACACTCCAACCTATCCTTCCTCCATCCTACAACCTGATCCAGTCTCTTTCTCAAGGTTTTCAATACTCATTTAGCCACACTTTCTCAAACAACCCTAATTTCTACGTTTTTGTGCAAAATCACTTTCTTATCCTTTGAACCAATCCAACCATCACCTTCATATTTGATCTTCATTGATAGAGTCCTAGACCCTCTAACACCCTCATCCAACCTTCATTTCCTTTCTCCCACCATTTTTCCCCCTCCAAACCTTTAAAAATCACTGTTGGCCTGTTCTTGTAGAACTTCCTGTAGATCCCCTGCAGACTTCCTGTAGAAGTTCATGCGAGTGATTTTTTCAAATCTGATCGCAATGGAATTCTCTAGAAGGGTGTTATGGACTCTTTAGGTCCTCTCCACGCCTTCCTCATCATCTGCAACAACCAAACCTGTCTCCTTTTGCCACCAAACCTCTGCACGGTCAAATAGTTAAAATACAACCATAATAATTCTACATAAAATTGCTCAAAAGTACAAAAAGATGGTTCTTCCACATTTTCTTTCAGAAGTGGCTTAAGTAGATGTATTTTATCTTGACAATGGCCCATGGCATCCATTTCAATGGTTTCGTCTCTTTTTTTACAAAAGTAGGTTTGGCGGGTAAAACTAGGGTTTTCAAGGGTTTGCATTTCCTTTCAGCTTTCATCCTCTTTCTGCAAGTAGAATAACCTCTTTTGAGTTAGCTTTCTTCCATAAAAATTAAAAGCTTCTTCTGAGAACTCATAGAAGTTGGCTTGAGCTCCTATCGAACTTGTGCCAGCTGATCAAGTGACAGCCTGCAGTAAAAGCTAGTACTTGTGCATATAGCACCGTCACTTCCAAGTTTGTTACAAACTATCGAGTTGATAAAAGTAAAGAAAGGAGTCCCAGGAGTTGCAACATCATTGCTACAATATTGGAGCCCACTAGTTGGTATTCCATTTGGTTTAACTAATGCTCCAACTTCATTCAGTTGTTTGATGATAGCGTGTTGCATCCATATTTGGATAAGTTTTTAATTACATTTATTGATATACACTAGTATATTCTAAAAATGAGGAAGAGCATGTCGAGAATTTAGCACCAGCGTTAAGGTTGTTGAGAGAGCATCACTTGTATACAAAGCTCAACAAGTGTAGTTTATTTCAGAGTGAGGTACACTACTTGGGGCATGTTTTCTTTAAGGAGGGCATTGCAATAGATCTAAAGAAGATAAGGGCCATCATGGATTGTGTAGCTCCTAAGAATGTGGATGAGGTGAAATCCTTCATGGGTTTGGAAAGCTATTATAGGAGGTTCATTAGGAACTTCTCATAGATCTATTATCCTATTATAACATTGCAAAGGAAAGGGAAGAAGTTCAAATGGATAGAAGAGTGTGATGCCAACTTTGAGTAACTTAAGAAGTTTTGGACACATGCAATAGTGCTACAGATTGCAAACACGGACAAAGAGTTTGTGGTATGCACAAATGATTGCAAGAGGGGGATTGGTGGAGTCCTTATTCAAGATGGACAAGTGGCATGTTCTGAGTCTTAGAAACTAAACGAGCACGAGTAGAATTTTGCAACACATGATATTGAGTTAGTGGCGATTATACATGCATTGAAGATGTGGAGACACTATCTTCTTGGAACAAGGTTTGTATTGATGAGTGATCATATTGGGTTGAGGTATTTATTTTACCAACCAAATCTGAATGCCACGCAAGCTAGATCGTTGGCCATGATCAGCGAGTTTGATTTCGTGACTAGGTACATCAAACGTAAAAAGAATAGGATGGTAGATTCTCTTAGCATATGGGTAGAGGTACATCATTTGGCAGTTATGAGATCCTATGGGATAGACTTATAGGATAGGATCTTGCAAGTTTTTCAGCAACATGTCAAGTATATGGAGATTGTGTGTAGGTTGCAGTAGGACACTAGTACAAGTAAAGGTGTAGGTACAAGTACATGTAGTGGTACAGGTATAGGTAGCGATAAAGGTACAGGTGTAGGTGCAAGTACATGTAGTGCTATAGATACAAGTAGCGATAAAGGTACAAATAGCAGTACAGGTATAGGAAAAGATACATGTGCAAATATAGGTGCAAGTGCAAAAGGTATGCATTATTTTCTTTCAATGGATGGATTGGTCAGGTTCTGAGACAGGATATATGTAGTGGATAACAGTGAGCTCAAGAAGGTGATTTTGAGGGAGTTTCATGTGAAACCATATTTGGGTCACCCAGGTAATCAAAAGACACTGGCATCGGTGAAGAGATATTATTATTGGTAAAATTTGAAGAGGGATGCAATAGCGTTTGTGGCGAGGTGTTTCGACTGTCAATGAGTTAAAGCAAAGTGTAAACATCGAGGTGGACTACTACAGTTGATAGTGATTCTGGAGTGGAAATGGGAGGTTATTTCCATGGATTTGATGAGAGGGTTTTCGAAGATAGTGAAGCAGCATGATTCAATCACAGTCATTGTGGATAGGTTAACAAAGGTTCCTCACTTCATTCTAGTGAAGTCTACATTCTAGTCTAGTGATGTGGCACAGGTATTCATTAGAGATGTGGTTAGACTACATGAAATTCTGAAGAAGGTTGTGTGAGATAGGGATGCAAAGTTCACTTCCAAGTTTTGGAACGATTTGTTTGCAAGTTTGGGTAGAGAGTTGGCCTTCATCACAACGGTTATGAGAAGTCACTGAGGATGATTCCTTTTGAGTCATTGTATGGGTGGAGTTGTAACGCTCCCATATGTTGGAGTGATCTAGTTAGCAGGCTATTGATTGGACCAGATATGTTGGCAGACATGGAACAAGAAATGCAAGTAATGAAGACGTTGGCACCATGGTTTTGTGGACCTTCAGTATCATTGACGGGATTAGGCCAGTAGCCTATCAACTTTCATTGCCTCTGATAGTGAAATTCCATGATGTTTTCCATGTATCTTTTCTTAAGAAGTATGTTAAGGATGTTGATCATGTGATTGTCTCGTTTGTATTGCAGGTGGAACAAGATGGAGAATTCTAGCCGGAGCCTTAGTATATATTATAGGAAAAGGTTCTCGTGCTCTAGAACCAAGCAATCGAACAAGTTTAAGTGCAATAGAAGCACTTTGGGCCTGATAAAGTTATATGGGAGATGGTGGATCAAATGCGGTCTATGTATCCTTCCTTGTTTTCCGATTAGGGAAAAGTAACCTTGATTTGGTGGTGTGGTATATGCTTTATGGTGGTTTGGTATTTTCTTTATGGTGGTTTGGTATTTTATTTATGGTGATTTAGTATATGCTTTATGATTTTTTAATATATACTTAGATATGGTGTTTAGTATATGTTTTGATATATGTTTTTGCATATGATTTGTCATATGTTTTGGTATACATATGTTTTGATGATGTTTCTATATGTATACATGTTTATCAATGTAAATATTGTAACGCGCTATGTAAAGCTCCACTATGTGGTATGGATGTCATTTTATTATGGTTATGTTGTCATTTTATTATGCTATCATGTCATTATGTTATCATGATGTTATGGTTTCATAAGAGTTCATACTGATGATCATTGTAAATATAGTAATGAGTTGTGTTATAAAGATCCATGAGAATTATATCTTTTTTTAGCAGGTTGTTAAGGTATATGTGTGATTTAACATCAAGGATGGTTTTCCCCAAGGGGGAGGATTCTGTAACAACACTAGTGAAAATTTCATGTAATAAAAGTTAAAAACAATAACCACGATTGATGGGACACTTATTCCAAGCTAAATGATGGGCAAGGGATCCTAACGTGTGTTCATTACTTTTTTTATGGATAAGGAAATTGGCAAAGGAAATGACTAAGGTTTTGGGAAGGAAAAATGGCACTTTTGGCACAATTATTTATGAAAATAATGGAAATTAGGAGAAAAAGGAGGTGAAAGGTAACATCTTGCATTTGAGGAGGAAAATAATAGAAAATGAAGAAATTAGGGGCCTCATTCATAAAATTTCTTTTGAGGATGAGTTGGTAACCTTTTTTCAGTTCAATGTTGGAGCTGTTTCATTATTCTCTCTCTCTCTCATAGTCTTGGACACTTACAGTTTTTTGCAGCACTTTGCAATTGGATTAAGAAAGAAAAGGAAGGTAAGAGTAAGCAAAGATCAAGCAAGGAAATGTAGGATCAAGCAGCTATAGTTGGCTTCATTGCAGGTATCGACTTACATGTGTATTTTCCTTGCTAGATTTGGAATGCATGGGATTGTATTTGTTTCTTTTCTACGATGGCATGGGTCTTTCTAGGTGTTACAATATTTTTAGCCTAGCATTGTCATTTTTTGATAGCATTTTTGAGATGCATTATCTCATTTGGTTTACGTGGGATGCTCAGATTGGATTCAAAGTTGAGTGGGGTGGATCTCTGAATTAACCAACACATAGTGTAGTGGTCCCTAAACGAGACTAAGGATCTTGAATCCACTATCCTAGTAACCACTAAACTAGACTGTGGGCTGCGGTAAAGCTACATTGTGTGCCTCAGTAGGCCTAGGAATCCTTTTTGATGAATGGCAGGATATACGGTAAATCCAAGAGGTGGACTTTATCTCCATTGGGCCTAGTGTTTTTAGGATGGAATTCATGGTAAAGCCTAGGGAGTATGTATGAGGGTAGGGCCTAGTGATCCTTGGATTGGACTATGGATGCATGGTAAAGCCTGAGAGACTAGGAGGGAATGAAATTCTTGACAGTGGAGGTGAATAACTCCACTGGTATCCATTTTGATTAGTTTTTTTTATGTGTTCCATGAGTCCCACATTCATGCTTGGAATATGGCACATGGGTGATTGGATTAAGAGAGTCTTGGCTCAGGCAATCTATGGTAAGGTGGAACATGGTAGTCCCATCTCTAATTGAATCACTGTATTTATTAATTAGAAATTCATTCCTTTGATTTTCATGTGCAAATGTACTAATGTATATATGGATTTTGACAGCTCATATGTTTATGGTATTTTTGTTCCTATTATGTTGGTTATATGTATGTTCTATGATAGCAGTTATGTATGGCTCTAAATATGTTTTTACTTGTATATGAATGGAATATACCTATGGCCTAATAGATGATAATGCAACAATTGACATGAGGGAACAATGGTTCATAGAGATTCTTAGATAAGTATAAGATCCCTACACTTAATTTTGTTTATTACACTTGTCGGTTACATATTGATGACATGTTTGACAAAATGATCGACATGGCTAGTAGGGGTCTAGTTGAGGTTTTGATCAACCTATTTCTTTTGCATCATTGTCTCCTTATACTTTTAATGATTCTAAGCTATCATTCCATTATGGGATGTGGCTTGGGCTATGGGCTTGGAAAAGTGGCTTAAATCCGGGGGTTGCTGGCACAAAACTGGCAACTTGGGTCTGTGGTTGTTGGTAGGTAAGCCTGTGAGAGTGACTTTAGGTTATTGGTCACTCCCTTTCCCATAGAGTGAGAGAAACTATGGCCTAAGAGATCCAAAACTATAGTGGGACCTAAGGTCATGCTGTGTGAGTCATTGACTTGTCTCTTGAGGGTTTTGTTAATGATGTTGGGTGATTGTGTGTGATGTTCCGTCAAATCCACTTCCTTAAAGTCACATAGGAGGTGGAATATGATCATAGTACCCTCATGTCTCATGTTTACCTTGGTTGACATGGTTACTCTTATCACCAAAAACTAATGACCTAGTTATTTCTACCTAGGTGGATCGAAATACTCCATGTAGATTTAATTTTACCATAGTAAAATCACTTTCATTGTGGAAAATAATTTAGTAAACAACTTTTATTAAATTATTTTCTGATTTAAATAAAAAAACCCCATGAGAATAATTAGATAAATCATTATTTATTTAATTTTCTCTAGGAATTATTATTTAATAATTATTCCTTGTCACATTTGACTAAATCCCTTAGGAATATTTAAATAAATCATTATTTATTTAAATTTCTTTATTTATATTATTAGAATAATTATTAAATCACTATTTAATAATTATTTTGATTTCATACTTTTGTTACTTGCGAAATAATTAATAAATCATTTTATTTGTTAGTTATTTCTAAATAAAGGTATTTAATCATTCTAAATTCCGTTTCCCTCTCCAATAAATATAATAAAGTATTCCAAATAGTTAGACTTAAATTTGGTTAATAATATTTTATTATTCTCCATTTTTGAGATTAACTCTATACTTTGCTATATAAAGTATGGTTTTTCATTCATTCTTCACTATGATAATTATTATCATCAACACTATTGCCATATTCCTTGAGCTCCCATTTTGAGTTCTTCACTTTCGTTTTAATTTTTTCACATTGAGAGAGAGAATCAATTTTCTGAAGTGTCAAGGATATCAAAGAATTCATCCCACAAAGGGGGACTTACATACCAATCAGTAGATCTCCTATACCAGGTTTATCAAGAAAAAATTATTTCATTTAAAATTATCTTTCCAATTGATTTATTATACTAGATATTTTATATCGTTGCTTTCTATTTTGGGTTATGTCTTCTTTTACTGAAGGTTTTCTATTTGTGTTTCAGATCTAAGATGACAACAACCATCAACTTATTGTTAGGGTCACTTCTTACCTAGTGACTTAACTAAAGTATTTTTGGTACAACTTCCAAGAATTTTGACACTAACAGTTGGGATGCTTATCTCGGTTTTGATCTTTGGATTTTCTAGATGGATTTTGGAATCTGAGGTGGAGGTGGTCTCAAGACTCATTCCCAAAGGCCTAGGAATCCCTCCATCAGTTTTGGCGGGATACACAATAAATCTTGAGGGGGGAGTCTTGGTTTAGGGCCTATCGATCTGGGTTTGGATTTTTGTAAATCCTAAGAGTCTAGTCTTGGTTTAGGGGCTAGTGATTCATGATTGGATTTCATTAAACCCTAAGAAACAAGGAGATGGAAAATTCCTCAATGATAGTGATGGTTTCCGAATAGCATTCCAAGTTCGGTTATCTTTTGTGATCTGAGCACCAGTTTGGGTTTGATCATGGTGTGGTGAGGGTGGAGGTGGTTTAACCTATGGATTCCCTCTTTTGTTTTGGACTAGTTTATCCATGAGAACCCACATTCATGCTAGGAATATGGCATGGGGGTGACTGGCTACAAGAAATATTTGGTTGAACCATGTATACAATCACATGGTACGTGGAAGCCCAAAAATTGGTTGGATTTGCATATGATTAATGAAAGGTAAGTTCTCTTGCTTTTATATTTTTTTATATGTGGATTTAATTGTTGTTATATCTCTATTATTCACATGGTTTTATGCTTATT
>APFE030338390.1:4109-22030 GCA_000404065.3 Pinus taeda | reverse complement strand
GACTAGCATAATTTCACTTTATATATGGATGCACTTTTAACTTTTCTTCATTTCAAACCCACTTTTATAAAGTCTAAGTCACTTTTTCTCAAAGACTTTGTTTTTCATTTGAAGTGTGACTTTTATTGATCAATTGATGGACTAATGCATTGGTGCTTTTGTTTTTTGTAGTGGCTGGAGTTGGCAAGGTGGCCAAGAGCAGTTGCTGAACTTATTACATATAGAAACACTTTAAATTACATGAAATTTGTACATATAATGAAAAAAAAACTTTGTTTTCACGTCAAAACATAGTTTGGAGGTAAAAAAACATTTATTGAGCATATCATCAGTGAGTTTATGATTATATGAACTTATAAAACCTCCTCATGTGCCTGCTGACCTCTTATTGAGCTTTGGATGACCATGATGGCAAACCTTAGACCTAGTGAGACTATACTAGAACTGACTTTTGTAAATGAAATAAAACAAAATGACAGTAAATGACCTAAAACATGTGAAAATAGGCCAGCAAGTGAATGTCATGAGGGAAATTGACATGAACCACTACCATAAATTGATCCATGACCTAATGGAATGTAGCTGATCGGATGGGACACCTAATATGCATGCAAAAAGAGAAATTTGATCACTGATGGAGGGATGAGGATACCGACACTAACATTGGCTCCAATGGAGATGGTAGCTCCTGGAAGGTGCCAAGAACCATAGATCTCTGGAAAAGCATATAAGTGCCTTCATCCATTGGGAAATATGGAGTCAATAACTTTAGAACACCAAACAAATACGCCGACTCAAAATTGACTTGACTATGACTCAAACAACTGACACTAAATAACCAAAGACTGAAGCCAAACATTCAGCTTTATAGCCTTCACTTCGGGCCCCAAACTGAATAAATTGTGACAGTGCAAACTTTGCAATGAAAGAAATAAAATGGTATGTACAATGACAAAATGTGACAATAGAAAACTTCTTAGAGATAGTACCGTTCTAGAAGCCGACCCTCCTATACAATCTTCCCTGTTCATTTTTTTGAGTAGAAAATCATTTTGACCTTGATATGCAACAATTATTTATGGTCCCCTCCACAGGTTCTTGAACTTGCTATGCTTGCCTTTATCCTCATTTCTAGCATCCCACTTTAGCACTATGTCTTCAATCTGAAATTTTTCTGCCTTTGCCTTCCGATCATAAATCTTCTTAATTTCCTCTTGCAGCCTGAAGGTATTCTAAAAAAGTTCCTCTCTCCTCTGCTATAAATGGATCATTTGGCTTATTCTCCCTGAAAATGATGTTCCTCGCTGCCAGATTCCTACAGAAGTTTAACAACCGAGACTGCGAGAGATGTCAGGAACACCGTGTCAATACCATATACAATCTCAAAAGGAAACATGCTGATTGACTTCTTTTGACTTACTCTATCCACCCATAGTGCATTAAACAATTTTTTATGCCAGCTCTTCTTATTGCTTTCCAACAGCTTTTTAATGTTGTTGACCAATGATTTGTTTGAAGATTCAGCCAATCCATTACCTTGTGGATAATATGCAGTAGAATGTCCCAAGGTAATTTTGTATTTGATACAAAATTCAATCATATTTTTGGACTTGAAAGCAGCTGCGTTATCTGTAATCAGTTTTTTAGGATAGCCAAAACGTGACAAAATATTATTTTCAAGAACCTTAATTATTACAGAGTGTATAGCCTATTGAGTGGGGATCACCTCAATCCAATTTGTGAAATAATCTGTCGCTGTTAAAATCCACTTGTGCTAAGCTGAAGATGTGGGATGAATCTCTCCAATAAAATCTATGCCCCATTACTGAAACGGTGCACTAACTTTGACTGGCTTGAGAGGTAGAGGCTGCAACTTTCTCCTTCCTTGAAAAATCTAGCATTCATGACAGCTTGTGACAGTTTTATAAACATCAACAAACAGGGTAGGCCAATAGTACCCTGCTCTCAAAAATTTTTTAGCCATCGTCTTCCAAAATAAATGACCTCTGCAGTCTCCCTTATGAAAATCACTCATGACTTGTTTTGCTTCCTCTTTGATCAAACAATTCAGCAAAATGCCTCTGGGATCCTTCCAATAAAGTGCATTGTTCAAAATACAAAATCTAGCAGCCTTCAGTTTTAGAGTTCTACTTTATTTTTAGCCATCCCCATGGCGGTGAAAGGTGTTGGACCACATATACAATATCTGAATACCAAGGAGAATGGAGAAAAATTCCAGATACCTGAATCAACAAACTATCTTCATCTTCTTCAGACATGGCTGCAATCATGTTTATGTCCAATGCATGTAAATTAGACTCTTCCATCAACTTTGCTAGACCTTGCCCCTTGATTAGCTTTGTTGGTTTTATCTCCAAGTCATATTCTAGCAATGCTGTGATCCATTTGCCTCGCCTCCCTTCCGTATCTGTTTGTACCAAAACATATTTGATTGTTGCGTTAGGGACATAAGCAAGAATATGAGAGTGCAGAATATATACGTGGAAATATTTACAAACTTTCACCAAGGCAAGAGCTTGCTTCTCAATGATGTTATATTTCAAGGCTGCATCTCTTATTGTCCTATTGAAAAAGGCAATTGGCTTTTCTAGCTGATCTCTTTTCTGCATTAGAATTGCTGCCATAGTATGTTCAGAAGCGAATGAAAATAATATGAAATCTTGTGAATAATCCGGAGTGATCAAAATCAGAGCTGAAGAAAGAGCCAACTTTACCAGGTTAAAAGACTTCATGGCTTCTTCGGTCCACTTGACGACACTATCTTTCTTCAACGTATTTGTAATTTCCCTCAAGTGTTCAACTAGATTAGGCACAACACGAAGTAAGAAGTCCATCTTACCATTAAATTCTTGAATATCTTTCTTATTACGAGGAAAATCTATTTTTTGTATAGCTTCTACTCTAGCAGGATCGATGCGGATTCCTTATTTTGATATTATGTGATGGAGAAGCTTCCCCTCATCCATGGAAAACAATCTCTTTTTGGGATTAAGTGATATTCGATATTTTTTGCAATGCTGAAAAACAATTTTCAGATGGTAAAGATGTTCCTCATCTGAATTTGAAAAGACAATCAAATCATCAAGATACACTATTAAAAACACATCTTTTTCATTTGTGAAGGCGATGTCCATGGCCCGCTGAAATGTTGCACCAACATTCTTTAAACCAAACGGTATCTTGGCATAGTGGAATGTCCCCCACAGAGTGGTGAACGTTGTCTTGTCCCTGTCATCTTCATGAACCAAAATTTGATTGTAGTTGGAATACCCATTGAGCAGTGACATACGAGATGCTCCAACTACTCTTTGAAGTATGTGGTCCATTTTCGGAAACGGGTAATTATCTTTCAATGAACATTTATTCAAATTTCTGAAATCTATGCATAATATAATCTCACCTGTCTTCTTCCTCACGGGGACCAAATTGGAGATCCAATCTGAAAATCTGATTGTAATGATTATACCAGCCTTGTACAATCAATTCACCTCTTTCTCTATTGACGGCAGCAACTTTGGATTTATCCTTCTCAACTTTTGGCGAAATGGCTTCTGATTTGGCTTAATTGGAATGATATGTTGAATTATACTTTTGTCGTACTCCTTCAAATATGTATAGTCCCATGCAAATATATCAGAAAATGAAGACAATAAACTAATTTATTTAGCTTTTACCAGAGGAGGTAATGCCTTTGACAACTTCACCATCTTTGGATTTTTTGTTGTTCCGATATTTACATCTTCAACTCCCTTCTCGATCGGCATTAAGCTTGGCTTCCGGGGTACATCATCTTGATCAAATAATTCCTCTAAAGGTATGAGGCCTTTAGGGATGACATTACCTTTAAATTGTGAGACTTCCATCTAATTTACCCCTATTTCTGGTTCACCATCATCTTGCTCACCATCTATAGAAGCATCTTTATATTTGCCTTCATTTTGCAGAAAATCTTCAATATCTTTGTCATCTTGAAACACCTGCCAATATCTTAGATTATCAGGGATAGTTGGGCGATGCTTCAGATGAACTTCAAATTTATTATTTGAATTCATTGGTATCTTTAAGTTACTTGCAGCTGTAGCAAGAGAATCTGCAATAACGTTTTGTGTACGAGGGACACATGTCAAAGTATGATCTGGAAACAACCTCAAAATATCTAGAACTACATTACGGTAAGCCCTCATTCGAGGATGTTTGGCCTGGTATTCACCCTTGACATGTTTGATTACTAATTCAGAGTTTCCATAAACTGAAATTCTCTTTGCTTTCAACTTCTTGAGGATTTTCAAGCCTGCAATCAGTGCCTCATACTCGGCTTCATTATTGGAACAATCAAAAGCCAATTTATATGAACAAACTCTTACATTGCTTGGAACTTTATTTGGTAGGAAAACAGGGTTGCGTATCCAAATCCCAATTCCTGCACCATCCTTACCTACTGCTCCATCAAAATCCATGCTCCACAAATTGGCTTCTTCCTCCAAGTGTTGGAATTATGCCTGCTCTTCTACCTTTGGCTGATGTCCATCAATTTTCTGTTGCTTGTGGAATGTAGACTATTTAGTGGTACATTCAAGCCTTTGTCTCTCTTGATCAAGTACTGCCCTAAAATTTTCTATTATCTCTGGAATATCTTCCACTTTAACTAGTTGCCTATTTACATCATTAAAACCATTATCAGAATATAGAACAAAAGATTCTAGATCTGTATGTACATAGTTAATTGGAGGATTCAAAGGTTTCTCCTTGCTCGTAATCATATACTTCATCTTCTTCTCCCTATATAATTTTCTCAAATGACCAAACATGAGAATAGTGGCATAGGAGAAATCTAATTACAGTGTCCCTTTGAGTTTTGCGCCCCACGACCTAGATAAAAGCATGCCAAATCTAGCGGGAATGTCGGCCACAACTACATCCATGAGAACATTCTTTGCTGGAATCTGATCTAAAGTCACAACCAAATCCTTAATGAGACCAATACATCTGACCCTACCAGAATCAAAAGAATAAATATCATGATACTTGCGAGTGATGTCCAAACCCAATTTTTCCATAATTGCCTTTGGCATCAAGTTGTGAGATGCTCGTGAATCAAACATGGCATTGTGCAAGAAAAAATCATGCAATCTAAGGCTAATGTAAAACGAGGCTACTTCACTATCCTCAGATTGGCCTTCTAATGTCGGACCAAAAATAAGCTCGGGTTGGTCATCTTCCACATTAACCATATCAGACAGGGGATCTACATTCAAAATCTTTGACATTTGACTCTTATAACTGCTATTCTTCATTAATTCAGTCAATCTCATTCTCTAAGATAAAGGCTATAGTTTTATCTACCTCTTTGGCCGAAGCATCCTTCGTTTCAGACTTTTCCTTTGCTGCATTTGGCTGATTTGACTTTTTGTTCGCAGATTGTACTTTGCTAGAAGTAAGATCTGCTGGCTCCTTTCCTTTTTTCTAAACATTTGGAGAATCATTCTTTGGTTGTGTTGCTTCCTTCTGCTTTTGAATTAGATTGATTGGTACATCCCTGCTCCTAAGTGAATACTGTCTTTGTTGCATCGTCAATGCATTCATATATCCTCTCCGATATTCATCTGATTCTTCCTCCAAAATTGTTTCATTGGCTAGTATAAAATCCTCATCTTTCTATACAGCCAGGGTTTATAAATATTCTTCATCCTCTGTGATATAAATAGGCAAACCATCTGCTATAAAAAAGTGATTCTACTCTCCTATTGGATTCTCATCATCCTCTGACTCCAGGCCATGCACATAGTTCTGCTGCAGAGGTGCCTTGACTTGCTCCTGTGCTGATTGATCTTGCACTCTTTGCTCTCGTTGTTTAATCCTGAACTGTGGCTATTGTTGACCACAAAAATTTGGATTTCTGATCAGTGTCTCGGGCTTATCTGCAATGGTTAATCTATCAAACATTTTCTCAATTTTGCGAAGAAAATGATCTGAGGAAGAAGCTTCTTCCTTTATGGTCACCTTCTTCTCAGTCTTTGTCCTAGCTCTCTTAGCTAGCAGATTTGCCTCCACACTCACTGCAATTTTCTGCATATCCTCCAATGTAGCAGGATCTCATTCTCTCAATTGGTATGCCATGTCGGGATCAAAACCATCAGGGAATTTTATCAAAGCCAACCCCATTGGAGGCTTGATATCAGCTGGAATAGCATTATAGATAGTATTGAATCTTACATAGTAATCCTGGACACTTTCACCAACATTCCTCTTTATATTTTCATACTCGGAGAGAATTTGGAGTGGATTTTTCTTTACCTCCCAACAATCCAGAAATTGTCTCTGAAGAACCTGTATTTATTGATAGTTCCCGCAGGCAGTGCTCTGAACCAGTTTCTCACCTCGCCTCCAAAACTTTGCACAAATAGTCGCATGGTCACATTCTCTTCATCTATCTCATGAAGGATCAAAGAAGTCTCTCATCCTATCAACATGTTGTTGTGCTGTGATACCTTGGGTAGCATCAAACAATGGAATTTTACTTTAGTAATCAGCAGGCATACATCCAAGTTCTGTGGCAAAACGAGAGGTGCAAATCTGGCAGCGATTGCTTGAGGTGGATTCGAAACTGGCCTTAGAGAAGCAGGAGGATTTATAACAACCCTGGCAGTCGATGTGATGGGTGTATGAGGTGTCGAAGGAGGTGAAGAAATGATAGATGTTTGAGGTGTTGAAGGGGGAGAAGAGACAATAGATCTCTGATCGGATATGGTAGGTTGCATGGGAAGGGTGGGGATAAATGGAAGTTCAGTATGAATTTCAGAACTAGACAAGACAACAGATGAACCAAGAGTAGCAGATGCAGATTCTAAGAGCTCAGGAATATTGGTAGCCACAATAGATGTTTGAAGTGAATTCAAAATATAAGCATCAAATGATCTATTCGCTCTTTCAATTTCAAGATAATGGACAAATTTTGGATTTAAAATAGTATCATCAGTTGCACTTTCAGATAGTTTCAAACAAAGATAGATCAAAATGTTCATCAAACGAGAGATCTTCGAGGTATTGAAAAATGACTGGGCATGAATGAGGTCTGAAAACTGGTGTTGGACTCAAAGAACTTTCTTGCCTGAGAATTCTTGGAATGAGAATTTGGTTTTCATACACGGGAGGAGGATCAGGATCAGGATTGGCCCTGGTGTATCGTCCGGAAGCTAGTGTGTTGAATTTTCCACAAAATTCAAATGGACATTACAATGTTTTCAGCCTACTGAATTCTAAACCTATCATCCAAAGTCTAGAATTATTTTTAATGTACTACAGTAATATTTTTCAGTTTTTCCCCAGTATGCTCGCCACTATGTTAGTGCCTAAATCTACCTTAGGCTAAAGAAAGGCAAGTCTAGGGTAACATCAAACCATGCTTATCTTGGTAGCTAGCCTACCAGGTTGGGAGAGGGCTCTCTCCTTGTTAATCTCAACTAGAATATAGCAAATAGGGCTTGATATGACTGAATTGAATGGGGATTTTAGGCTAGGTATGTTTGCTCAGAGGATTTTGATTGATTTTAATGGTTGGTTGCTGGATCAAATGAGGAAGGCAGCTTTCGGTCCAAGAAATCAACTCAGATTTGTAGAGGTTTCTATGGGGTGAGGTAGGAAAGTATTTTAGCTCTTTGAATTGGATGTGATGGCGAGTCTAAAGACTGGTGAGGAGTTGGAGAGGGAATGCAAAATTCATGAGTCCTCTTCAAACAACAGAGAACATTAAAAAACTAAATGTACCCTCAAGGCAGAGCACTAAAACATCAATGGATTCCACCTAATTCTCTTGATTCATTTAGTTATGAAGAAAGAAATAGATTCTGGCACATATACACATAAGAAAAACAATAAATAACAAAGGGAGAAATAATGCTAAGACACATTACCACAAAAATCCCACAAAATGCTGCAAAACCCTAGTTCATTTCCTTGCCAAACTGCAGAAGTGATTTATAATAGTGCTCAATGCATCCACAAGAGTCCAAACATGAAAAATGACTAAGAAAGTACAATATATAGGTATCAAACCACCTACTCTAGCCATCAGGGGTCGAATCCATGAGTCAAGGAGCTATTTCAACAACATCTAAACTAGGAAATAGAAAAATAGGCAGTGGAACATCTTGCCTCTAAAACTATGGAAATTGATTCAGTCATCCTCAAACCAATTCCAACTGATGTATCTACCCCCTAAAGTCATTTTTCATTATATTTACGTCATATTGCATCATATTACATCATTAATTTACCAAAGAGAGAAGAAAAATTCAACTGACAGCAAACTAGGCGAAATTCTGAGTTTTCAGGCAAAATTGGCAAAAATTTCCCTGATGCGCAATGCCACTTCAAGGCTGAATTTGGAGGCCTTATAATTCAGAAAATCAGGCCCAAGATAGCTTGCTAGAAAACTCTACCTGTCTCCTTTCTGGGGAAACTGGAATTTTTGGATTTGGAGTCCATTTTTCCCTTCAAAAATCATTTCTCCCAAGACTGGTTCGTGTGGGTCCAAAAAGTGGCAGAGAGGGCAATTTTTAGGTGTTTTTTGCCCTTTAGGTGACCCAGATCTCCTCCAAATCTTATGAAACTTTCTGGGTTTCATTTTTTTTCCATAAGGAATCCAAAAATGCAAGTGATTTTGCAAAATACTAAGCCAAATCAATGCGCAGCGCCAGTGGCACTGCGCATCAGCTAAAAATTCCTGTGTTTTGAATTACAAAATTTTGAAATGACAAAATTTTCCCAAAATTTCTTCAAATTTGGCAAGAGGCAAGCTTACTAATTGCTTTGCTGAGCCAATGAAGCTTCAACCAAAATTTTAAGTTTATCTTGTTCCTTTTTGGCTTTCAAGGCTCTCTTTAACTTAGCTTTTAGGTTGTTTATCCTTGTCTTGCAAATTCTATTCCGAGCTAAGTAATGATAAGCCATATGGTGCAGCATTTTCTTCTCTTTTTTAGCCTTATCAAGCATCTTCTCAAGGTGGATGTTCACTCTTTCCAACCATGACTCTCGGTCAGCCTCAATTTCTTGCTCAAGGGATGTCATCTTGATTTTTCTTCTTTTTGCCACTTGCATGTTTTCTCTAATTGTTTACAGCTCCATAATAGCATGTTTTTCCTCCAGTTGCTTGTTCTCTTGCTCTAGATAATTGATGATCCATTTGGCCCTCTCAAGGTTGAGTAATAAGGCTTGGATTTCAACCTCCTTCTCTTTGATGATCATATCCTTGAGTCTTGAGCTTTGAGAGCCCAAATCAGTGTCATCATCCTCAATAAAAAAAATCCCCGTCTTGCCCCTCAATAGGGCCTTCTTCATGCACCTGTCGTTTTCCTTTATCTTTGCCCTATACCTTTTTAGCTGAAGAAGAAGGCAAATCCCCTTTCACCCCTGGTGCAGATAGCATTTTCCTGTGATCCAGCGAAGAAAACAAGACCCCTTCCACCCCTAGTGGAGATAGTACTCATTTGGCAACTGAAAAAAGCATCCTAGTGCTTCTTTCATAAGTAGCAAACACAGGAATATGAACCTCTTTAGTTTTTCTTTCAGGCTCTTTTTGTTGCCCAAAAGGTTCACCTTCCTCTTGAGGATCTGCAAATATTTGAGGCCCCTTGAAGCTTTCATGGGCAATGAAAGTTTCCCATGACACTCCCATCTAAGTGAGCTGATGCAAAACAACAATTTTGATGACTGCAAAATGATAAATACTATTGAGCTATTGTGGGTATGGTTTTCTTTTTGCAATCACAGTCATCCTCTCTATGTTTTTACATATGAAATATGGAATACTCATCATTCTAACCCTGGTGAAGTGCATAAGTAATCTGATATGGTAGGCATAAAGTCTAGAGAACCTACCCTCACATGTAAAGTATTTGATGATAAGTTTCATGAGTGGAACATATCGGTCCTCCAAGAATTTGAAAGGAAACACCCTGCTAAGTTTACCCTGATATTTTGCCTTGATATATGGTTCATAATGCTGCTTACTGATATTATGCCTTTTACTCCACTTTTCCCCTACATCTGGCATTCTAGTAGCTTCTACAATAATAGCTGGTGAAAGAGTGAAATTGATCCCAACAAGGTGCACCACATTATTCTCCATGTTTATGACAAACTGCCTTGCTAACTCATGATCGTATTTAACCCTCTCAACCATCTCACAAAACTCAAAACAAGACTGATATTTGAAACATGTGGTAGCAAGAGGGCAAGCAAGGAGTTCAGTCATGCTAATAGGTTCTTCCCTAATAATTTTTCCACCCTTTTGAGGTCTCCTCGGTTGTACATTTCTTTCCCTTGAGTTGTCACTAGGTGTTTCTTCTTCATAACTTGTCTTAGGCATGTGATGTGATGATGATATGGTGGAAAATGATAATGGGTGAGGACAAGGAAGATGAGTATGAAGAGATTTTACAAATGCGTAATGGAGTTGGGGAATGAAGGGAGAGGTTTAGGGTTTTATGAAGGAACTTAGGGTTTGATGAAGGAAATGAGTTTTCTTAGGGGAGTGGGATAGGGAAAATGGAATTAGTGGATTGATTTAGGGAAATAAAGTATAGAAAAGGGGAAAACGATGTTGATTTTGTTATGGAGTGAAAAATTTTCAATGAAATGGAAATTTATGAAGACAAGCTAGAGTTTGATTTTCAAGATGCAAAACTCATGAAGAAAACATGTAGAAGACCAAATTCAGCTCAAGATCAATGAGAACTTACTTGTAGGAGAGAAATGCAATGTTTTTGAGATATTTGGTTGATTTGTAATGATTTTGGAACCTTCTTGGCCAATGCGCAATGCCTTTGTAATTTAACACTAGCTGAATCTAGCTGATGCGCAGCACTGGTCTGATGCGTAGCGCTAGGCAGATTTGCTACAAAAACAGGGTTTCCACCTTCTTTTGCTCGATTTTCCTCCAAATCAAGATTTTAGCTCTTCAAGGATGTTTTGCACAATGAAATGGATGACTAGCATAATTTCACTTTATATATAGATGCACTTTTAATTTTTCTTCATTTCAAACCCACTTTTATAAAGTCTAAGTCACTTTTTCTCAAAAACTCTGTTTTTCATTTGAAGTGTGACTTTTCTTGATGGTGCTTTTGTTTTTTGTAGTGGCTGGAGTTGGCAAGTTGACTAAGAGCAGCTGTTGAACTTATTACATATAGAAACACTTTAAATTACATGAAATTTGTACATATAATGAAAAAAAAAAACTACGTTTTCACCTCAAAACAGAGTTTTGAGGTAAAAAACATTTATTGAGCATATCATCAGTGAATGTATGATTCTATGAACTTATAAAACCTCCTCAAGTGCCTAATGACCTTTTATTGAGCGTTGGATGACCATGATGGAAAAGCTTAGACCTAGTGAGACTAAAACCGTAAAACTGACTTTTGTAAATGAAATGAAACAAAATGACAGTAAATGACCTAAAACATGTGAAAACAGGCCATCAACTGAATGTCATGAGGGAAATTGACATGAACCACTACCATCAGTTGATCCATGACCTAATGGAATGCATATGATCGGATGGGACACATAATATGCATGCAAAAATAGAAATTTGATAACTGATGGAGGGATGAAGATACTGACACTAACAAATTACGTCTTTGCATTCAAAACCATATCAGTGATTTGTGTTTGTGACACAACGTTTAATGCTAATTTAAATAGTTTCAACTCACAACCTCAATGCCATCGACCAACCATCATTGAATTGTAGGCTCAAGCAAATATCCCTTGTACATATTACAAAATAGAGACCAAGACTCCTACCTTCTAAAGTTGTTCAACTCGAACAAAAGATTGGGCTCAATATCACCAAGCTTTTCCAGCGGAGATGCACATTTTGTCTCAATGCAGCAGTAAAGACCACCACCATTCGATCTTTGCCCTCATAGCTGAATTGTCAACTTCCATATATGGATGTTGCTTAGATTTCCTTTTCCATTGTGAATGAAATAAATGTAGAACTTCATCCATAGCCAGATTTTTCCAATGGATCTTGTTAGCAATGTTGTGAAAGGAAATGCGTCTAGATCCAACAAATCGCTTGTTATGATATCACCATTTCCTTCTCAAGGGGTAGATCTACTAAGCCTTTGGTATGGTTTAATATTTCGATCCTAGGACTGGTGTACAAAGCTACAAGCTCCTGATTTAATTAATAGCTTCTAGTGAGGGCCATGATGCAAATCATAAACATTAAACAACATGTTTTATTACTAACAAGCATAATACTAGGCCTCTGGTATGGTCTAATATTTTGATCCTGAGACTATACTTATAAGGTGTTACACGCATAGCGTTTAATGATGATGCTTATGATAATGTTGTTTTGATAATGTCAATACAATAATCCACGTCAAATCTTACCTATCCTTGAATTACTTCTAGTAGTTATCATGAGTGAAGCTTTGTTTGTATGGAAAAGCAGTGTGCAAAGCTTTCCGCTTTCCACACAATGAAAGCTCCACACTATTCTAACCATGAAATGGATTATTGTGAAGTTATGCTTAGTGGATTGTTTTGTTTGAAATTATATTCAGAGGTAAGAAGAATTATATGGCCATTCATTTAGAATTTGTTAATGAAAGGATTGCAGTTGATATTAGCCATAATTGAGTGTAGGGATATGAGAAATAACATGCATTTGATGTAGTAGTGGTTGAAAGAATCAATCCTGAGTTGAATATGTTATTAAACTAATAAAAATCCAATTTTTTTTTTTTATATAAACACGAAATTTGGCCAACAGGGTTTTTCATTAATTTCAGCTTACAGTGGGCTCCTAGCAATAAATAAGAATATTTTAATCACAAAATAAGCTCTGCACTCTCGCATGTGAGGTGTCTTTTCCCTTATGCAGAGAAGTTGATTGTGCAGGAGTGTGCAGAAAACACATTTCTCCACATTGTCATACAATCAACTTCTCCACACTCACTATGCTCATGGTTTATTGCAAGAGCCCATTCAATCACGATCTTTGAGTCCCTAGCTACCAAAAAGTTCTCCACAATAAGCCATTTGGGACATTTCAAAGTCCCGCATAGTGTCAACACCTCTTCTCTAGTGTTGGTTTCATGACCCTCACACCAATAGAAATGATAGACCATCAACTGGGTGATGGAGATGATGGCTCCACAACTACATTATCCATTTGTTGAGGCAACATCTAAATAGTCTATTGTATGATGTGTGTCGATATTCTTATGAGGCCTATAACAATGGCAGTGAGATGGGTTGCAAGGGTCGATTTTTAAAAATGAAGACAATTTTAGAAGAAACATTCATGAAATCTGGAATGTTATTCTCAAATATGATGTCATTCCTACAAATCTAAATTCCCTAAAGGATGTATAGTTGTATGGCCTTGTATGTTGGATTGTGATCAGTCCATCTATCAAGACAAGAAAAAATGGATGACCTATCCACCACAAGAATGATCCTGAGAGTGTTGCAGACCTATTCCCAAATGAAAATGGAAGCAGGGAAAGTTAGATGTAGGTGCATAGTCTTTTTATGTGCTTCTCTGCATAGTGGACAACATCCTAGACCCTTAAATCCTCTTTTTTCCAAATTATCCCAAGTGAGAATATTGTTTTGAATGGTGAACCAAGAAAAACACTTCATTTTCATTGAAAAGTTCCACTTCCACATTTTGACCAGCTAGTCATTGTGATATTCAGGCCTTTGCTTTATGTGAATGTACTTGTAAGTGTCTTTGGCTGAAATTTCCCCTCCTAGGGAAAAACCGCCCCAAGATAGTCTATCTTCCTGCTCAGACAAAGAGATTCCTACATTCATAAGGCAAGATCTATAAGACTTCCATTCATCACTGTGCTCCAGCAGGAGTTCTAGGAAATCCACTCATGGCCAGCAGGGACAAGGAGAAATAAAAGCTTGAAGGTAACCAATATCAGCAACTTTTTGCATGCCACGATCATGAAGGGATTTGAGTAAAGGTTGGGAGAGTGTATGGTATCCTTCCCCATTATCACATCAAGTCCAATATGGATACGGTCTCCACAACCTACCAACCATATTATATTCCCACATAACCAGGGCTTCGATTTTGTTAAGTTGTGCCAGAGAAATGATGAATTCTTCTTTACTAGGGAACCTTCAAGAATCCATTCTTCTATGGATGCTTGATTGAGGTACTTTTCAGAGATTATTTTGATGAGAAAATAAAAGTTCAAATTCTTGGTATGTTTGATGCCCCAACCAACGTCCTTTATAGGCCTACAAATTGATTCAAGCTTGGAGAGATGGATCTCCTTTTTGCTTCCAACCCCTGCCGATAGAAAGTTTTCAATGATGGAATCAATCCTGTGAATGATAAACATGAGTAGGTGAAATAAGTGCATCCAATATACTGTGATTCCTTGTAGGATAACCTTTATTATGATCATCCTGCCACCCATGGAGAGCCATTTGTTTTCCCACAACCAAAGTTTTTTCTCGAATTTTTGAATGATCCATTGCTAATTTTTTGTCTCGTAATTACATGGCTTCAAGAGAAATCCAAGATATTTGAAACCATCCTCTAAAGGTTTGATTTTAATACCAAATAGTGCCACAGTTTTTTGTATCTCCCTGTCATCAGATCTGTTGACAATATTCTCTACTTTTTTGTTACTAAACAAGAGGCTTGATGCTTGGCCAATTTTAGCAATATGTTGGTAGAAGATATACCATTCTGATAATAGTGCTCTACCAAGGCACAACATGGCATCTACAAACATTAAGTGTGACAAGTAGGTTGAGGGTGTGACCTTGCATCCAATGACCTTCCTAGATTCTCTTTCTCTGGATAGTCCATGGTTAAGCCCATCCATCACAAGGATAAATAAAAGAGGGGAAAGAGCACAACCCTACCTCATCCCTCTAGAAATCTTGAAGAAATTAGTAGGTGTTCCATTGATGAGAACAACCATATTAGACGATGTAACACAAACCATTATCCAATTTATGTGTTTGTGAGGGCATCTGACTTTGTGTAGGATGAGCCTAAGAAATTCCCAGTCTACCCTACCATAGGCTTTAATGAGGTCAATCTTCATGAGGCAAGATTTGAAGAGGCAAGATTTTAGCTTGCAGAATTTGATGGAATGTATGCATTCATGAGCAATAACAACATCATCCTAAATTTTCCTATCTACAAGAAATCTAAATTTTTCTCTAGTGATGTGATCAACCAGTATTAACTTGATTCTATTGGCAATAAGTTCTGATATCATTTTGTATGTCACATTACAAAGTGATATTAGTCTAAAATATGCAAAACATGAATACTTATATTTCTTAGGAATGATAGAGAGGAAAGTGGAGTTAATAGCACCTATAATGTGTCCCTACACACAAGATTCTTCCACCATCTAGGTGAGCTATGGGGCCATTATGTCGAAGAAATGGAGAAAGAGTTCTATCGACCATCCATCGGGTCCAAGACTCTTATCTCTGGCTAGATCTTTGAGGACTTCCATAAGTTATTTGTTTGTAATGGGACTATCCAAGCTTATGATATCCTCATCCTTCACCATGTTTGGAAATAATTGGACTAGCTCCATTTTTTCTTCAATGTTGGGGCGCTCTCGGGCCTTGTATTCTTTGCAGAAATAGTAACTGCCTGCTTGAAGGATTTCTTTCTGTGTATATATAATTTTTGTTGTCTTCATTTCTAATAGACCAAATTGTGTTGGAGCTTTTTCTTTTAGAGGCTACCTTGTGGAAGTAACTTGTGTTCTTATCTCCCCCTCTGATCGAGGCCATTATGATTTTTTGTCTCCATTCCTCTTATTGGTATTTAAGGATGTGGTTTTTCCTCGCTGTGCATTCCACAATAGTTTTTTTCTAAGTTTAGAGAAATAATTATTGCTCAATGGGTCCATCAACTCAGTATTCTCCAATTCAATTATTGACAATTCCTATGATAGTGCCTTCTTGCATTCGTAGATCCTAGCTAGTTAGTTATTAGATCCAACTATACCAAGTTAGTTATTCAACTAGTAAAACACATACGCAAAAGATATTCAA
Source organism: Pinus taeda (assembly GCA_000404065.3). Classification (NCBI taxonomy): domain Eukaryota; kingdom Viridiplantae; phylum Streptophyta; class Pinopsida; order Pinales; family Pinaceae; genus Pinus; species Pinus taeda. The sequence goes on along the minus strand of APFE030338390.1, from coordinate 5,938 downwards.
ATCAAGATTGTTTTCTTTTTAGTGCACTGTGTAGAAAATCCATAAACTATAACCGTTGTTGTGGGTTCATTAATAATCCTCATCATATTAAGATCCACAATGACAACAACATCTTTAGTGGCCCTCCTCTGAGAACCGCTAAAATAGACAGGCACTATGACCACAACATTTTTGACAGCAAATTTGAGATATGCTTCAGCTATCATGTTCATCTTCACTAACACCATAGAAGATATCTCCTTTGTTGCGAACTCCTTCCTTTGGACATTGTAGTCAACTTGGATGAGTGGCTTACCATTGTCCCTAGAGACTAGAATGAAGGGCCATAGTTTCATGTTACTTTGTACATTGAGATCATTGAATCTCTTTCTAATGAGTCTTTTGACATCGAACACGATGTTGTGGGGATTGGTTGTGACCTAATATTTTGCACCATCGCCAACAAGCCTCTCAGAAGGAGTGAAAACAACAATGGAAGGAGTGACTTTGTTCCCCTGATCATTACCAATAATTTCAAGTCTATCATGCTGGCACACTGTGACGTGGATGTAAGTTGTTCCCAAATCAATGCCAATAACCCTCTCTTTACCGTTGACATCCTCCCAACAGGACCGGCGAAATTGCCAATTATTGTGAAATAATATTCAAGCATTGTAAGATGCAGTTTAAAGACAAAAGCGCCAGATGCAAGGAAATTAAAAGCTCACGACTCTTCCCAGATAAAATAATCTGACATCGACCCTGACCCTGACCCGAAACCATAAGTTAGGTGAGATAGCGAGGTGGGTTTCACCACGATGACAATGGACGGTGTGTTCATCGTTGGAAAGTGAACTGATATAGAATCTCTATTAATGGGATGTCTTTCCTTTTTTTTTAATTTCAGTGCATTGAACCAAACTTTTTTAAGGTTTATTTCAGTCTCTCGGAGAGGAATATTTTTTCCCTAGTTGCACCATTATAATGTATTATTTTTTAAACAAGAGCCACATGGTGGGATGATTTTTTATTTTTATTTTTAATTTTAATCCATTGAACCAAACTTTTGTACGGTTTATTTCGGTCTTTGGGAAAGGAATATTTTTTCCCAAGTTGCACCATTATAATGTATTATTTTTGAAAGAAAAGCCACATGGTGGGATACTTTTCTTTTTTTCTAATTTTAATCCCTTCAACCAAACTTTTGTACGGTTTATTTCGGTCTTTGGGAAAGGAATATTTTTTCCCAAGTTGCACCATTATAATGTATTATTTTTGAAACAGGAGTTACATGGTGGGATGCCTTTCCTTTTTTTTATTTTAATCCATTGAACCAAACTTTTTACGGTTTATTTTAGTCTTTGGGAAAGCAATATTTTTTGAAACAAGAGTTACATAATGAGATGCCTTTCCTTTTTTAATTTTAACTAATTGAACCAAATTTTTAGTGTTTGGGAAAGCAATATTTTTTCCCAAATTGCACCATTATAATGTATTATTTTTTAAACAAGAGCCACATGGTGGGATGCCTTTCATTTTTTTAATTTTAATTCATTGAACCAAACTTTTTTACGGTTTATTTTAGTGTTTGGGAAAGGAATATTTTTCCCAAGTTGCACCATTATAACATATTATTTTTTAAACAAGAAGTACATGGTGGCAATGCCACTGCGCTTGTTGTATTTGTGCACATGGCCACTATGTGGCTTTTGTTTATTATGTAATAATGATATGGACTTATGTGTGAAAATGATATTTTTAACTAAAAAAAATAGTATTTTTTAAAAGAATGAATAATATCTTTAGTTTTTTAATATAAAATTGATATATGATATGTATATATTAAAGAC
>APFE030338386.1:9405-28317 GCA_000404065.3 Pinus taeda | reverse complement strand
TTCTGCCACTGATGTATGAGGGACATCATCATTCTTCTCTTCCTTCTCCAGCTCTTGAGTTTGTTCATCCAGACCCAAAGGAATATTGTCCTCATGTTTTTCTTTTGTTTTCCCTTTCATCACGCCCTACTCAACCTCCTGTCCATGAGTCACTTTCTTGTTTTTACCCTTCTTCTAGAGGAACATCATCCTCGTCCTCTTTATATCGCAGGGCTAAAAACTGAAGCACCCAATGCTACTGCCTTTTCCAACATTGAGAGCTTATCCTATACTAGCATATTTTATACAAAATGATCCATTAGAGGATTGTTAGGAGAGGCACAATGTTTCTGAGAAGACTCAGAGTCTTCAATTACCTTGACTATAGTGTTCAGTGTAAGTGGCTTTTTTCTCAAAGAAGCATAGTGACCCTTCAACATACCCCATGTAATCCTCCAAGATGGTTCTTGCATTTCAAATTTATCCTCTTCATCCTTTTTCGATTTCTACTTCTTGGACTGGAGTTTACTAGCCTTGGATTTCATATTTTGCTTCACGGGCTGGTGTTTAGTGGCCTTTTATTTATCATCCTTGTCACCTCCTAAGGTGTCTTTTTCTCCTCTTGACGTTGGGTATCCTTGGATTTAGCGACCCCTTTACATCCCTTCTCTTGTTGACTCTTGCTACAAGCCCTTTTTATAGTGCTCCCACTTCGAAATGACCTATGAAATCCTTTCCATATATTTCCCCTGTTCTCTAACTCTTTCTTAACCAAGATTTCAATCAGGCCATAATTACAAAGCTTGAAGCCTATTTGAACTTTTCTTGTTTTCTAGACTCTCTTGGACATTTTATCTAAACTCTTCAACATAAAGTAAGGAAAGTTGATTAACTTACCTGATTCAAAATGCATCAACAACCAGATGTGGTGAAAGTAAGTTAAACAATACCTCACTTCACAAGTAAGAAACTTTTGGAGAATATACAACAGGTTTCTCCACTTCTCGATCACTTCACTTCTCTATACCCATACCTTCCAACCCACCACACAGTCTTCCTCTATAAAAAACATCACCATGAACCTTTCTTTATCTCACCTTTCTTAACCCACTTTTCCCTTATGGTTGGTAGCTTAGTAGCCTATGAGATAGAGCACTCGGTTGCTTGGAATTGCAGAGAGCCCACAGTGGTCATTTTCCCGTCAAATCTTAGTGAAAATTCTTGAGCAATGGAGGAATCATAGCCATTGAATTTATATAGAAAAAAGAGAAAACCAAAATTTTGTAACATGGGTAAGCTACATAATTCCCATTACACTCTCCCCTTTAATTATTTCACAGACTAGGTCTCGATTTGAACTGGTGCCATGACATTAGAAAACTATCACCACTTACAGTCCCCTAACCTGTTCAAAAATTCAATTGAATAATTCTAAAGAAACTCCTCATAACATATAATCTAGGTGTTTGGGAAGTGCAAGATGACTATTTTTCGATGCCCCACGATCTATGCGTTAACTAATAATTCTAACTGCATGCATTTAGCTACTCAATTCATGGTCTAACAAATCCCATCCGAATTATGTTACCCATTGAGGTAAATTTTGCTCTGACAGTACAAAACTCTAGTTAGGAGGGTCGTGGATTCATCATAATCTTCAAGGCAGGTGGGTAATGATGATTGGGAGTGGTAGTTGTAATGGTTATGCTTTCATGAAATGGATGGAAAAACAACACATGGTAGAGGTAAATTTTAAAGGATGGCAAGGGCTTGGATATAAATGGAAAGGAGTGGAATGACCATCACACATGCACCCGGTCCTCGTCATGAAATTTATTGGAAATGGTAGTGCTTGTTATAATAATGTTACCTAGGCCTATATTAATTCCTACACTTTAATGAATCATTCCTTCTAGGTTAAACCAATAATTTCATTTATATAAACGTATATACAGAGGCGAAATCATATTTAAAACAAAAATTGAAGCCAATTTGGTCCTTTAAACATCATAATAAAATTATCCCACGGCAACATGATTCTTGTACTTGAACAAGGCTTCCTGTACTGGAATACTAGGATTCGTGCACCAAAACGCTATAGTTCTTGCACTGTGATTCATGTACTACACAAGAGGATTCCTGTACTTGTGATAAAATAATTATGTTCTAAAATTATTAGTCAAATTATCTCAGTTAAGAACAATCTGGATTACATACAAATTGATTGAAAAATTTAAGGAGTTCTTTATCGCTAGGTTTAGGTGTCACCATGTTTCTAGATCTGATCCGATAAGGTTTCCAAGAATTTATCAGATCCTTAAAAATATATGAGGGAAAAAAGAAGTGGGATAGGGATATTTTTAAAGAAAGGGAAGGAAAATCATTAGGGATTCTTAGAATACAGTAAATTGATAAGGGGTTATAGGAAAAAGGGAATAAGGGAAATAACTTTCAGGGGTAAGAGGGAAATAAAGGAATCAGGACAGGAAATTCTATGAAGAATAGGAGGGACATTAAATTCAGGAAATAAGAGAAAAAATAGAGGGAAAATTAAGCAAAATTAATGAGAAGAAAGAAAGAGTATTTACCTTAGACAGTAAATGTCTCTTTGAAATAATGTTGTATCATGGATGAATTAGCTACAATGGGATTATAGCGTTACTTGAATAAAATTTGTCATACTATTTTCCCTGAACTTGGTAAGGGCTCAATTTCTTCCAATTTTTTTCCACTGCCACCAAAAGTCCTTGGGAAACCTGCTTCTTCTCAGTCACAAATTAATCATCTATCATGATTAAGTAACATCCCATTTCATTTTTAAGAAAATGATTTTCCTACCAGCAAGAACATTTTCAAGTAGATCCTTACATGATTTCACCAACAAGATGATTTTCAGAGTAATGTGTTTATTTATTTATTTATTTTTGTTTTTTCCATTCTTTTTATTAGGAAAAGGGAAAACCAAAATTCACAGTAGGCTAGTATCACCACCTACCATCTTCAAATCTGGTTGTTTCTGAACCTATTGTATGAAATATTCCCTAGTGGTGGGCTAGAAATATGTTTTAAGTCTATGCCCATTCACCAAGAAAACAACTTCCTGTCCATCAATGGTCTTAATTTCTACTGCTCCATTCTTGAAAACTCTAACTACCTCATATGGCCCCATCCAACCTGTACAAGGTTTCCCCATAAAATTTATAAACTTTGAATCATAAAGGAGTACGTAGTTACCTGGCTGGAATCGATTCTTTATGATTAACCTGTCGTGCCATTTGCTACGATATTTCTACATCAATATAGTCTATTAAACAACATCTCTCTTGATTTCATCAAGTTCATTCAATTGCAAAAGGCGTTGTTGTTGTGCTTCTAAGAAATCCAAACCCATCTAGACTACATTTCTAAAAGCTTTAATCTAGAATTCAGTCGGTAATAGGACCTACTTCCTGTACACCAGCTCATAAGGTGTATGACCCATGCTATTCCTCTATTTTGTTCTATAAGCCCACAATTTTTCTGGTAATCATGGACTCGATCACCTTACTAGTGAATTCTACCTATCCATTTGCATGTGGGTGGTACGGTGTTGATTTCCTATGTCGAATCTCGTATTCAACTACAATTCCATTTACCAGATTAGAAACAAATTGAGATCCAATGTTAGTAACAATCTCCCTTGGAACACGAAATCATGTAAAAATTTCATTAAATAAAAAATCAACAACAATTCTTTTAGTAGCAAAAGGAACAACTCTAGGTTCTACCTATTGTTAGAGTAGGTTAGTTTGTCAGTCGAAAGGTATGTCAAGTTAATTTTTGCTTTTTTAAAGGAGGTCAAATCCATAAACTTGTTCGTTGTCATGACTTGACCTATCACTGCTTAAAGGAGTCATCATAAGTTGGGTCATAACTCTGGTCACCATTTTCATTCATTAGAAAGGGGTGTTTATTGTATGGAAAGATATTGTAATAAATCAGAGTCTAGGTATTAGGTAATGATAGGATGGTTACATGGTCAAAGTGTCTACAGTCGAAGGAAATATCTCGAAGGGTTCCTAATTATAAATGTTCTTATCTATTCCCTTATTAGACATTATATGTAACCCTCTACCTATCCCCTTTTTACTCATTACATTACTTTCCCTCATTCCCCAATTAATCTTCCATTATTCTCCAATGTTTACATTATTCATATTTATCAAATTAGGCCTAAACCCTCATCCCCATTTTAACCTAACTACAAATCCATAGGCCTAAATACCCCTTCTCTAAGCATCATCACATACCATGATTGACTCATGTCCTTTTTTCATCCCCAAAGAAGTTTGATTATAAGTTCACCATGTCTAAAATTTTCTCCATCATACAATACTCAATTAGATATCACCTTAACATGTGAATTTCATGTGGAATGCAGGTTAATTGTCAAACTCATTACATCAGAAAAATTATTTGAAATCATTATAAATGCCACTAATTTCCTTCGTGATTGATCACAGGTGATGGGATCATTCTTCATTAAGGGAATGGGATAAGTGGTCGTATTATGAATCAGATATGGAACATAATTTTAGAGATCGTAGAGAATTTTATAGGTCGCATAGGAATTCGAGCATTATGCTATGTTTTTCTACATAGAGAAGGATTGTGTCTCAGGCTAGCCATCAACATAGAGTTTGACTACAGGATTGGAAGGTAGGAAGTCATTCACTCTTCCTAAATTCTCACTGATATATATCCTAGTTACTACTTTTGAAACATTGTTTGTTCCTACAAAAAAAAAATTGTTGTGCACACTTTGTTTTGCTTGAAAAATACATTTTCACTTTCGAATTTGTTCACATTGCTATAGATATGAAGTTATGCAGATGGATGTTTCCTTAAGGGTTCACGTTAGTTGTTTTATAATCCTCAAATTCTCTTGCTTGTATTCGGCCCCATAAAAATTTGTTGTCATCATCTCACTGTCACATCCGTTGAAACAGAGTTGTGTTGCCACCCTTGATCATATTCGTTTTTTTGGGTCTGTACCTATAGCCCTAGCTTAAATTCAAATTCAGTTTGCCAAGTATTGAGATAGGATGGCCCCTGCTACTAGAAAAAGGGTGGAGACCTTGTGCATATTGAACCCAACAACTTGAACATGCTAAACGCATCCTCTGCCATTAGAGTGGCCTTTGAAAATGCAGGATGCATTCATTTTTGTCGGAAGATCCAGAAAATAGTCACAACATTAGACTTTCTAGTTTGTTTTCTCTTAATTTCCAAAATGGCAGAGTAAATCTAGGGGACATCGAGATTGTATTGATTGAGAAATTTATTGCTTATGCAACCAACCTCCCTACAACAGGGGAGAAGTGGTTTAAAGGGGGTGAATTAGACATTTTAGCTTACAAAAAATTTGTGAAGTTGGAGTTTTTAGACAATTTTTCCTCCACTTTCCCCAATATTTATCTTCAAGAACAGTATGTCAAGCTTCTAAAGGTTATTCAAAGACACTTCACCTATGAGGGTAGGTTCAGTAGAATATATCAATACCATCTCAGTTTATTATGGAATTTCACAAAGAACAAGCCAATGAACCTCCCTTATTTTTTTCTCAAGAATTTAGAAAGAATGTCTACCAAATTACAAATTCAAAAAGAAAATCATACTTCAAGTCCATTTCATTTTTATTTAATCAAAATCTTAGTTAACCATGCAGTTGAGAAGAAGAAAATGTTTTGGTCTATTTTTGTTGCAAGTATTTATCTGTTGCCACAAATTAAGTCGTCATCAATGAAGAAAGATAAGGAAGATCCCAAGCAGGAAAAACAAAAAAAGGAGAACATCCATTTAGTCATGAAGATGAAACCCATAAAGAAGGAAGGTGACAAGCCAAGAAAGAAAATTGTAGGAAAATTGAGCAATAAATCTAAATTGCAAAGAATGAAGGATGGTAAGGCAGTCAAATAAACAGAAAAGTAGGTGACATCAACTCACCATGCCAAAATTAATATCAAAATTGAAGACACAGTGCAAGATGAGTTTGTGATGACACCCAGAACGAGGTCTAGAGTAAAAAATATTGAGGAAGAGGTAGCCCCTCAAGCAGTAGTGGAAAGTTTTGAAGACAAGCAAGTAGATGTACTAGTTGATGACAAAGTGGATGAAGTCAAGGGCCTTGAAATAGTATAGCCAAACTATGAGGAGGAAATAGAACCACTTGAAATAGGTGCTATGCAGTATGAATAAGAGGGACCTAAGATGACAAATATGAAAAAGGCACAGCCAAAAAATCAGATGAGATTAGAATGTCTAGAGTTAAATTGATCTAGAATTCAGTTTAGCTGCTCTCTTTCAACTGTCTTCGAGTTCTAGTTACAAATGAAATTCTATATGCTCATGCATGTTATCTTCTCTTTTTAGTCTCCCTTTATCCTATATAGACAACATTTTCTTATTGTAGAGGAAGAATTTGTTTCATTTTAGTTTAGCTCCTCTATATTACAACCTGCCATTGTATCCCAAATTCATCCTTACAAGCTCTTGTAATAGTTGTTGATTTGCTTGCATAAGTAAATAGTTAAAAGGATAAATTAATCATGTGTTATTATCTATCTAGCCATTCACACTTCAACCAAATACCTTCAGAATTCCTTTGTCATAATTTGTCTTTGATATGAATTTGTGCTTTAAAGTATTTATATATTTTTTGAGTGACGGAGCCCCCTTTGGCTAGAAAAAGCCAGTTTATAGCCCGAAGCAATTTGTGGTTACCTCTGTAGCCCTTTTCTTAGCCTTAAGGGATTTTACAGATTTCTAACATATTGGCGCTTCGGGTATCCGAAAGTTTAAATTATCCTAGGAAGTTTTATGTCCAAAATCACATCATAGGCTAAGGTTTAAAGATTATTTTGACCGTTAGAAATTTTCACTGCATGTATCCTTGTTTGAGAAGATCTTTCTTCTAGAAGGTTCACAAGGCAAAACCCTCACCCAAATCCCCCTCTAGTGGTTTTTGATCTTGAAAAAATTGTTAGGAAGGAGAGAGTCATGGTGGAAATTCAAGCTAGTTATTTTCAACTCAGTAAATCTATTTCCTCACCAGAAATTTTCTCTAAAACCCCATTGTTCATAATGATATCTTTCTCTAGTATCTCTAAAATCCTAACAGATTCAAACAATTTAAGTTCTTGTATATCATCCCCAAAGATTGAGAGTAGTCAAAATATCATCCAGAAGTTCAGTAAGCTTAAAGGCCTAGTTGACGAAGTTCAGAAAGTTGTTGAAAACACAGTCTTATCTCAAAAAATATCCCTTTTCAACTTTCATTCATCCAATCCTCCCATCATCTATTGTTGTTCTTATAACCCCTGTCAGTCACCTAACTACTCAAGTAATAGCTATGGAAACAATATATGCTCCTCTGGGTTTTCCTACCTAGCTTCATGATTTACCTCTCAATTATGTTCATAGGCTTCTGTCATGCGGAAAGAGTTATATTTGCAGACAAATCTAACCTCCCTAGGATTCTAAGACTCTCTAGTGACAAACAAACCAAACAAGAGCAATCCTTCTCTAAACACACATTACTCTATGAGAATTCAAATGTTTTCGATCTTACCTTAGGCAACGCTTGTTGTAGCAGCCTAGCTTCATTGATCCAGATGAGCTCCTCCTTCACTTTGAAACCTGCATACACTAACAAGCAAACGATTACATAACACCTGAATATTCCATAAAACAAAGCATATTCAACATATAGACCAAGGAGTATATGAAACAATTCATTAACAACAAATCATTGAGAAGAATGGACTTATTTGTATTAAAGGAACAAAAAAGAAACCATTACAACCTGAGCCTTGGTGTTGTGCAAGTTCCTCCCGGGGTCCAGCAAGAGTTTTCCTCTACTTTTACAAGCTCACCCACTCCCAATATGGCAACAAGGAAGGATAGTGATCTCTCCTGACAAGTCAACAATGGAAGTCCTAATTCCAGCAGAATTTACCCTTTAGAATGTTCAGCTTTCAACCTCCCCTCCTTTGGCCCAAGGCCTGTATTTATAGTATTCTAGAGGAAGTTATTTAGTTCCAACATCAATGGGATACTCCCTCTTTGGATGGGGTAGCTCCTCTCTTGATGGGATAAGTTCCTCTATCATAGGAGTGCATGAACCATCTGGAGGCGCTCAATACACGTCAAACACTCTTCTAGAAGGCTCTATAAGTGACCACAAGTAACTTTTTAAAGATGAAACTCGTGCCTTTTGACCTTTACAGGGGTACGCACCCAACCTTTGGCTTATAGAGCGTACAAGTAAGTAGGTACAGTGTTTTTGGAGTGCGTAAATGTAGGAAAGGTAGAGAGAACCTGCGTACCCAGAGATAAACATGTTTTTAAGTGACTCTCTCTCTTTTTGAAGTTTTGACATGAAGAGCAGAGGTATGGGGCTTGGCAAGGAGGACAATATGGCTATTGATGGGGCCATATTAACTGCAGATAGTCATGGTGACAAATTTCAGTGTAACACCCTTACACTTAATTTTGCTGCTACAGGATGCATGGATAGTCTTTCTACAACATTTCTTTCTTGCTTCAGATCAAAAAACTGTGCTGGTTTTTTTATTTATCTTTTGTTTTCATCGGTTTTGCTTTAAAAACTCTTTTATGAAAACAGCTCTGTGGGTTGTTTTCTTGCTGTAAAAGGAGGCCCACGTTTATTTTTTTGTCATGAAAAATCACTTGACAGAGTTGCCCATAGTAGGCAACGGTACAGTGCTGGAAGTAGGAGGGAAAATGCTTATGTGTTTTTCTGGTTTTCTGCTTGGATGGTGACTCAAAGGGGAGCATGTCTTTCGCTTTGAGGACTGATGGTGGTCTAAATATCACAGAACCAGCTGGAATGTTAATTCATTTGCTTGTAACTTTTTTATTTCTTATAAAAAGGTTCGTTTTTTTCTTCAAAAAAAAAAAAAAACTATGTAGTTGAAATTTTATTCACCTCGGCCAAAATAAAAATATAAAAAAAATTAAATAACTATACAAAATATTTAAATAATGTCAACTCATAAAAAAAATTAACACCTATGAAATTGGATGCCTTCGTATTTAAAATAAATCTATGTTAGTTTATCCAATATAATTAATTGAGCCTAATTTCTCTTATGTCTTCTTCTCATACATAAACAGATAACTGATTGCACATGGTCTTTAAAAAGGGTTTAAATTTCACTAATTTAACTTACAACACTTTCAAGTTTGAGGAAGACAATAATGGCATACCCTCTCCAACTCAAACGAGAAACTTTTCATATTTGTGGCAGTTTTAGATGGTCTTTAAAAAGGGTTTAAATTTAACTAATTTAACTTATGGCACTTTCAAGTTTGGGGAAGACAATAATGCCCTACCCTCTCCAACTCATTACATGTTCTTTAAAAAGGGCTTCAATTTAACTAATTTAACTTATGGCACTTTCAAGTTTGGGGAAGACAATAATGGCGACCTTCTCCAACTCAAATAAGAAACTGGTGATATTCGCGGAAGATTTACATGGTCTCTAAAAAGGTTTTAAATTTAACTAATTTAACTTATGTCACTTTTGAGTTTGGGGAAGACAATAATGGCCTACCCTCTCCAACTCAAACAAGAAATTGGTGATATTTGTGGTAGTTTTACATGGTTTAGAGGAGCACCAATTGTATTTCTCAACATTCAAACATATGTTGTTTTGTTTTATCATGTTGTTTCCTCTCTAGGATCAGGTGGTTTTCTAAAGTTCAAACTAGATTACACAAAGTAGAATTGGATTTCCTCAATATTTTAGACTTTGAAATTTATTTGTTAAATTGAAAATTGATATGCTATATTAGACTCTAAGAGAGTTAAGGGCAGGCAAATAGGCCAATTTTGTTAATTGCTTTTCTTTGAAAGCTATTCACCATTTAAATTTTGGACGAGATCTACAATCTATATCTCTAAAGCAAGGCCACACTTCCTAAGTTGACAAGTATCGACATGTTATTATGAGCAACTTTTGTTGGATCTCCCTACACTATTATTTCATTTACCTTTCATCATGTTAATGTCCTAGACATGGAATTGGTCATTTGATTGCTTGTGTTAAAAATTTCTAGGAAAAAACTAGGACGTTTGACTTTTGTAGATGGAAGCCAACTAAAGAAACTGGTGATATATGTGGCAGTTTTACACTACATGAATATTATACTGTAGTAGCAATCATATTTCCCAACCTACAAACATGAGTTGTTTTGTTTTATCATGTTGTTTCTTCTATAAGTGTTGACAGTGCTAGACCCACCAACATGTTAGGGGATCTCCCCAGTAAGAAGTCCTAATTAGACCTCAAATCGTTTGGTGTAGGAGTCCCAGAAGTGGTTCGTGCAGAAATTCCTTGACCGCGGTTTCACAAAGAGGCTAGTAAGATGTCCCTATTGGTAGCAAGGTTGTGACAGTCACAGCAAGCCAATGAAGGTTTATGAACGGTCCTAACACACATAAGGTGATGTGAGTGTGCCCCTTGGAAACCTGTGGCAGCACGGAGTTAAGAAGGGAACACATGAGCAAAGATGCACCACAACATGGAAGGCAAGTTAGCTAGCAATCCAAATTGATGGTTAAACCAACGACATGTTTCAGTAAGATTTGTACATACATATACAGGAAATAGCTCCACATGCATGCATAAGCAAACATATACATATATCAGTTAGAGTAAAGAAATATTTGAAATACAATACAACATTTGCATGAAACATGCTACCTATGTATTATTAAGAAGTGTAAGCTTCAGTCATACAATACATCCATGTCCAACTACTAGTTCCGACAACGGAACGTAACAGTCACAACCGCCAACTCCTCCAAAGAGATATACTAGCTCTACATAGTGGAGAAGCCAAGGCTCGTTACACTACTATCCAAGCTCTCTCTAAGATAGTTCTATGGGAAGCTTGGTTGACCAAAAGCCTCTACATTGAGTTATGAGGGACTATTTATAGGAAAAGGTGGGGTGACCCTCGACATTCTCCTTTGTGATCGTTCATCTATCCTCATGACTCTTCAACTACTCTATGACTATTACATTCAACTATCGACACTTGAATTTCCACTTGCAAATACATCACATTACAATGCACATGTGCCCATGCGAGACAAAATGGCTTGAGCAAGCCATGCAAGACATCAATGAGACTCAGACTGTTGTGGTGAGACAAACTCTTTGACATCCTTGTGATGGTGAAGGTGGTGAGCTGATGCCAAGCTTGGTCTCCCATGATGGTGTCTGTGGAATCAATGGTGAGATCTTGCTAAAGCGAACTCTTGCCTCCGTTGCATCCGGGTACACTGATATAGCTCCTCTATCCAACTTGTCTGATAGCATGCATATGGTCTTGTTGGCTGCGGCCGAACCAACAACACACTGATGCATAGTGTCTGTGCTGATATCCATGTGTGTTCTGGTGACCGTGTGCATTAACTTGTCGAAGTACATGTTCAACTCCAGTTGGACTTTCTTCTTGTCTTCGCCTCGGTGTGTGTGCCAAATGGGTGGGATTGCATGTGTGCGTAAAATGACATGCATGCTCCTGAATTCCCTTAGATATGATTAATAACATTGATCACCTTGTCTGATTCGTGCCAGATGCTGTGATGGATCTATACCTTGTATGGGTATAATTTCATCTGTCTATGCATGTTGTGCCCCCTGTTGTACCTATTCCTACTGCAACTCATTCTCTCGTCTGTGCAGCTCTTGTTCTTCCTTGAGTTTCTACTTCAGCACATGCAACTCCTTCTCTTTTTCTCTCTCTTCCTTCGCACAATCTTCGTGTCGTTTCGTCACTTCATAGCTTCAATCTCCAAAGTTTCTTTCGTCATGAGTGGATCAAGTTTGAACTTGCAACTTTTCTTTGCCTCTATGCTGTCAACAACCTTCCTCTTGCACTGGCCGCATGCGGGTGTGCCACCTTCTACTGCTGCTGATGGTGCTACTTGTTGTGATGTTGTTGCCATCTTATTTTGGTGTCCTTGTCTACAAACAACTTGTTGTCTTCACAGGTAAGAAAGATGATAGACACTTGCTTGGCTACAACCCCCGTTGTGCTCTCAATGATGTCCTTTGACTTTTCTCTTCCGAAGGTCATCGTACTTGTGCTACTGAGAGACAGAAGAACACCTATGATGAATGGAGACATAGCAACACTCATGGAAAGCAATCTGTCAGTCGAAAACGAAAAGAAACTTAAGGACTGAATTGCAACATACTAGTGTTATTGATCATGAAGGTTGCACAATTTCCACTGAGAGGTCAGGAGACTAATTTCCAAAACTATGCAAGACATAGTCTTGGCTATTTGGGGGTTGACTAACTGATAGAACTATGTAATGCACATTCCAGCCTAGCCTGCTAAGGACTAAAACTGCACAATGCAATCCTGGAGGTCAATGTTAGGCCAGACTTGTGTAATTTCTAGAGGGAAGGCATAACCTTCGCTTCCGAAAATTCGCAGTGCTAGCCTGGAAAGGCACCATCCGGGCCAAGGAAACCCAGGCCGAATGAAAACATGAGAAGTTTGAATGCATGATGAGATGAGTGCAAACAACATTGAATGATCATACATGAAAACAACAAGTGCAAGATTCAGAAAATGGGAAAGCATGCATGTGTGTGAAGCGAGTTTCCGCAATGGCAACCATCCATGCAAAATAGTGGCATGCATGTGCCAACAGTGAGATGCAAACGAAAACTGAAACGATGCTTCTACGAGCTAACAAACATAAAAAAAACAACAAGCACTCACTGAAATCAAGCCGACAACACTCACACGAAGCGAAACACAAAAAGCGACAAAAACACAATGCGAGACATGAAAAGCGGGTTTACCCCGAAACAACTGATATTAATGTGTTGACGACTCTTGGATGGAATGTATGATGTCAATGTTGCAAGTTTGATGTCAGTAATGAGCTTTGCAGCATCCAGTTGATGATTTTTGATAAAATCGAGGTTGTAATGTGCATGCCACAAATATAAGAAAAGCGACACTTGCTGGGAGTTTTATGAAATGATCCTTGCACGTAACTTCCAACTGCTAAAGATAGATCCCTGAACGAAGGGATGCCTTTGCATGTTGCCTTGGGAGAAATAGTCTATGCATGCAAATAAGTTTTTCTCTGTCCTAGAGGGAATCGTTCAACCTGAAGGCACATGCATTGGTCTGCGAGCCTGGGATGAAAATCTGCGTAGTTTCTAGGCTGAAAAGAGATGGCTATCCCAGAGGGATTGCACAATTTCTGAGAGGAACAGGTGACTGTCTCCCAAGATTGCACAATTTCTACGCTGAGCAACTATCCCTGGTCAGACCTCTCAATTTTCTTGGGGAAGCCTATCTGACTGCATTGCGTAGTTTCTAAGAAGAATAGGCTACCTAGTTGGATTTGTGTGATTTTTGCTAGCTGTTGGACTAGCTTTCCCAGAGGGATTACGCAATTTCTTGGTTGAGTAGCTAACTGCTACCTAGAATTGCGCTAGGCCGAGTAGTCTTGCTGGGCTGGATTGTGCATTTTTTCTAATGAAGGTTGACAGACAAGATTGCATAATTCTGGAGCCCAGCAAGCTGCGAGTCAAGATTGCACAATTTCTTGAGGGAGTTTCTCAACCTGTAGCTGGAGCAAGTCTGGAGAAACAACCTGTGAGGGAGATGCAACGAGCTATCATGCACAGGCTAGAAATTTGCTAGAAAACCAATGAAGCTTGTGTACTTGACAATGCAAGACATCTTGCTGAAGATGGTCTATAGGGAGGCTCCAAAACGAAGCTAAGAAAAAATTTTGGAGGGTGGTTGTAGCCACTACAACACTTGGCAACACACTGGTAGAACTCCAGCTCTCTGAATGGACCTTGTTCATGAAAAGAAAGTCTAACACCTCCAGAATAATTGTTCAGTTCTCTGGTCATCTTGGTTTCCACATTTGCTTGATTATAAGATGTAGCATCTGCCAAGGCCTTGGTCAGTCGACACACATTCCAAGCCAAGCCAACATAGTATTTTCAATTGGGGTTGACAGGTATATTTTTTCATAAGTAGTATAGTCGTCAGAGTCTTAGTTTCATCTCCAGTGTCCTACGTTGCCAGCAGACCTCGACAGTACCTGGGCGGAGTCACGCAGAAGGACAAGCATCGCTCCACTGCCAACGAGCCTGGTCAGTACCCTAGCAGAGTTACTTGCATCACCTCTTTGCATAGGACGCCTTTCTCTTCTTTCGCCTTATTTATTTTTCATTTCTTTTGAAACTTTTCACTTTTTCATTTTTCCAATTTTTATTTTCATAATTGTGCATAACACTTATTCATTTCAGAGGTGGAAGAGGGATCCTGACTTATTGAGGGCATAAGAGGTTGGTCCTTCAGATAAGTAGTTTATGTATACCTATGACGTGCTTGTTAAGGTTTCCCCCCCTCACCTTGCTCTACTTGACTGAGCTCACAAGGATTAACTGAAAAGAAACCGACTAGAGTAGGTGACACTAGTTAGCATGCGAGCGTTGTGTTTTCACCAAGGTTCACTTCGAACGGTACATATTTTCCATTGATGTATCATGGACCAAAGACAACAAGTTCTTACATAAGAGAGTGGACAACAGATAACCAAATGTTGGTAGTTGTACAAGTCCTTTTGTACTTTACCCAGCTTGTTTCAAGAGTCGCACACGGTCCATGCAGAACTAACCTCTGGACAATAACAAGAAAACAAACCAAAAAGAAAATTAAGAAGCAGAAGCAAATGTGGAAAGAAAAGCGAGTAAGCAAACAAGTAAGAAAAAAGACAAACACACAAAGAAAGAAGAAAACATGCATGCAAGCAAAAAACTCAAAAATGAACACTACTCATATTCCTAAGCTAACAGTGCATGGGTCGTCTCACATGAAGTGATACTTCCAATGCAACCACCGATGCATTGGTTGACCCATGTTGGTGAAGGCACAGTTTACGAACATCACAGTTGCGCAAACCAACAAGCATGAAACATATAATGATGAAGATGGACACACTCTGATCTTACAAGCGACAACATAACAAAAATGAGTGAAAGTGCATGACATGCACTCTGTGGACTTGCCATGGTGTTGTGCTACACTGCGTGCAGATTTTGATCGTATGCATTTTCTTGACTGTGACATGCAAGCAAATGTGAGAAAGTTAGACCACTTACGTTGTGCATGTGTGCTTGCTATGTAAGATTCCTTCGACGCATGAGCAATGCGATCGTGTAGTTCGAGTAGAGGAAGCGAAATCTGGGTGTTTGGTTGATATTCAATGAAAATCAGAGAGTGATGAGGAGCCTTGAGTGTCTCAACAATTTCCTGATCGGAAGTGAAGCCAAACTCAGGAAAACGAGGGTCGGACATAACCATCAGCTCAGGCTGAAGTTCCTCGACAGTCTGCAGGGTTTCGACTTCATTGACAGATAGATCATCATTGTAGAATTTCCCACTGTAGATCACCAGATTATGCAATATACTAAAGCAAAATACTTGATCTACTTATACAAACAAACTTGCAGAAGCTTAATCTATTTTGAGCAAGATCAAATAGAACACATATAATAGAGAATGAGAAATCAATCACACATGAACACATAAGAATACTCTGTGGAAAGCCTCAGCGAAAAATCTCGATCTTTGTATTATCATACAAGTTTAAATATGTCTGGATTACAGAAAGCTTTAGCTCACAAGCTATCCATCTCTCAGTACAATCCCTCAATGCTGCTCATAGACTGAATAGACACAACATATGCCTTCCTCCAATCCTCCAAGCCTCCTGTTTTCTTGCGCAGTTTCTCCTAGGGTCCAATGCTGCCGCTTGTGGGAATTGACCTCTGACACAACACATCAAACTCAAAAGTAATTGTGCAATCCTAAAGGAGATAATTCCTTCTACATAGATGAGTTTCCTATATAATAAAAATCCTCCAACTGATATTACATTGTCCCTTCCTATGATCTCAGCTGGGTCTCTAACTAAACTGACATGCATGAGTTATTTATGAGAGAATATTTAATTGTTTGAAGTACAACAGTTACATGCATGCATGCATTAACTGACTGAACTCACAACTAGTTCCACAAACTGTTGGAACTAATCTAACTAGACTTAAATCAGTTAACTAAGCTAACTAATTACAACTCAAGGTACAACTCATCGTGTTCTCCTTAGTCAAGGATAGCTTCCTCAGTCAATGGAGAAACTGTTACATGTCTTCACATAGACTTCATCTTTGATTTTCTACAACTAATTAACTCAAGATGAATTAATTAATTATTTTACAAACATCTGCTAAGATCAAATTCAAATTTAATTCTCAATTTTAGTTCAGGGACTAACTAAAATTGGAATGTATCCCGAAATGCTATTTATAGCAATGCTATTTTTAGCATTTCTATTTTATCATTCCTTGTTGTTGTTTCCAACACTGGTACCTGAGATGCTATTTATAGAAAGTTTATTTATATCATTTCTATTTTTAGCATTTCTTGTTGCTATTTTCAACACTCACTCTCAACAAGAAAGGGATTCTACTCGAACCTGATCCTGAACCTTTGGAACGTTCTGCATGCAACACTTCTCCCTAGAGTTGTTTCTCTAGCAACTCTAGGAACAAAAAATATACAACCAGAATCAGAATGATGCCTCTGTCATCAATGTATCTGACTGCTATTGCCTCTGTCGACTGGAAAATTTTCATGTCTATGCTCTTCAGTATCTGACTGCTCTAGCCTCTGTCACTTTGATCTCTAACTACATCAATCACACTGATTCCTGCTTCTATTGGTCCTATCTCCCAGCACTGCATCTCCTCTCATCATGTTACATCATGCTGCCCACTGCTGCATTGCAACTCAGTTACTAATAAGTAAGTAAATGATCTCCCAACTAACCTCCCTGTTGGGCTAGAAACTTCCTTTGATACTGAAGCTTCCTCTGCCACTCCATCAGCATCTGTCTCTACCCACTCAACCAATCCTGCTACTCCTCGTCGGTTCTCCCGTAGCAAGGTCTAATCAAAGAGTTTGGGTAACTCAATGATCCTGCCCCTATTCCAGCCTTCTTGGGATTGTCACTCCACATCACCCCACCTCCCACCTAGAGGTATGGATGCATGTGATCCCTCTGTCCACTTCGCTCGAAATTTCCCCCTACTGGAGGTCTCTACATGAGTGGATGCCTCCACTCAGCCTCCTCTTGGTTTCTCCAATTGTGGCTGCTCCACAACCTTTTGAAGCTTCTGCACCAATTGTGGCTCCTTCATAATTGTCTGCGACTTCTTCTGGCACTGCATGTTGAGAGGTAATGTACTCTCCCTCTCAACCACCAAGTCTCCAATAGTTTCCTTGCTCCTCAAGGCTTTGCATGCATCTTGAACCTAAAAATCCTTGTCTCATGGTGAGGTTGTAGGAATTTACAGGGTAAGTTCCTCAGAGAGAAAACCAAAGGACACCGCTCAAAAACAGATCACAGATCAATACACCAGTATTTTGACGTGGTTAAAACCCTCAAAGAGGGAAACAGTCCACGGCCTGAGCCAACGCGGCCACTTCAGGCAATTTATTAATAAAAGAAATGAAAATTTACATAAGCTTCTCTCATGAATAGTTAACCTACAAATGACCCTCCATGCTCTTTAAATAGAGATCATGGACCAATCAGGTGTTAAGCCATGGATCAAGTGTCGATAATACCGAGGAGAGAATGAACCGTCGGATCGCTACATACCGTGACCGTCGGATTGTAAGTTACAAAAGTACATAGTAAATAAAAACACTTTACCTAACTCTATATTAGACCAAGTTATACTTAACTATTTCCTATGTGTCGGAATATCCTAACATCCCCCCTTAAGAACAACTTGGGATAGGATTGAAGGATTTACAAATATGCACAATAGGAGAAGGAATGAGGCACTAGAGCCTATCCCCCCTTAGTGACAACTTCCTGAACTCCGACCATAAATCGAAGTTTAGTAAACTTCTCCTCTGTGAGAGCCTTTGTAAAGGTGTCTGCAACTTGATCATCTGTTGAACAATATTGCACTTAAAGAACATGGTCATGAAAGAGCTTTCTAATGAAGTGCATGTGTAGTTCAATGTGTTTTCTACACTGATGTTGGACTAGATCTTTGCATACTTGAATGGCACTTTGATTATCACACCAAAGTGTAGTCGGATGCTGCTGCTGAAAGCCAAACTCTGATAGGATCTGACGAAGCCACAAGGCTTCCTTACTAGCTTCTATGGCACCATGATACTCTGCTTTTGCTGAAGAAAGAGAAATTGCACCTTGTTTCTTGCAAGCCCATGTAATAGGTCCTGAACCAAGAGTGAACACATAACCGGCAGTAGACTTTCGATCATCAGGGTCACCAACCCAATCGGAATCACTGAAACCAACCAATAGAGGAGATGCTTCGGCACTGTAATGAATTCCAAACTGAACTGTACCTCGAACATAACAAAGTATTCTTATAGTTGATTTCCAATGACTTTCACGAGGGTTTTGCATAAACCGAGCAGCAAGGCCAACAACAAAGGAAAGGTCAAAACTTGTATGGGTTAGATACAAAAGTTTTCCTACAAGTTGATGGTATAAGGTAGCATCAACTTCAGGGGAAGTACAAGTGACTGAAAGTTTGACTCCAGACTAAAAGGGAGAAGGAGTTGGATTACAGTCTTCCATGTGAAAATGGCGTAGAATATCACAGGCATACTTGGATTGGGAAAAGGAAATACCTTCCTTGGATTGCAAGACTTGAAGATCGAGAAAATAATGCAAGTGTCCTAAGTCTGTCATTTCAAACTTATTTTTAAGGCTGGACTTCACATGGTTGATAAGGTTGGGATCACTACCAGTGAGGATAAGAT